>CACVCL010017607.1:0-155610 GCA_902729485.2 Mus minutoides | reverse complement strand
ATATGTATGGGTTTGGTTGTTCTTTTAGTGTTTGTTTGCTTATTGTCTTCTTTTTGCCAGAGAAGGTAAAATTAAAAATTTGTGACTTTTCCTCTTGTTTTTCAAACTTATCAATAGCTACTTTATTTTATTTTATTGTAGTATTGCACATGTGTATGTGTGTGTGTGTGTGTGTGTGTGTGTGTGTGTGTGTGTGTGTATGCATGAGTATTTATGGGAAATAGCAGCTATGGTCATCAAAGAAAACATCTTAGGAGTCAGGAATCTCCAATTATGGGGCTTGAATTGAGAAAATCATGTTTGTGGCCACTATGCCATCTTATTGTCCTACTCAGCAAATATTAGTACTAAATGAAACATTCACATCAGATAGGACATAATTTTATCTTTGAGATAAAAAAAAAACCTTCATTACTGATTATTCAGTATTTGCTACTATTTCAGTAATAATTTATTTTTTAAAAGTACAGTAAAGATATCATGTGTTCATTTTTCAATGCTCAATGTGAACAGTCTCTAGGTATTCTGGTCAATCTACATCTTATTACAATACTCCACTACTCTAAGAAGAAGATATTAGAATAAGTTAGCACTTAACTCATGGTAAATATTTTCTTTCTTGTGTGCAAAAATGCCTATGTATCATTACATAGAGACACATGAGCTGTGACCCATTGCTATCATGTTGTTTTAGAGGGCTGCTTTGCCTTTGTCACAGATTGACTACAATCCAGATGGCCAGCATTATAGTGGTTTTTAGTACACATAAGCAAGTATCAGTCATCAATGCTCACCTAAAATTTTTACATAAATCAGTTTATTTGCTATATATCTGAGATTAGTAGTTAAGTATATGTTCTAAGAATTGAAAGAGCTGGAGATGAGGTTTTCCTATTTCTACTTAAGTTCAAGAAGTTCATCCATGAAAATCACAAAACCTGCACAGGTGGAAAAGAAGAATCCTTCACAGGCCTTAGGCTGTAGCATAGGATAAATGTCTTTTCTTGATTTGGGTCAAATAAAGATGAAAGAAAAACTTAATATCCAGAAAAACAAAGGAACAAAGAGGTAGCTTGATTAACCCCCATTGTGTTCTAACAAAGCAAGCTGGTTCTTAAACCTGAAGGCTGACAGCAGACATTTCTAACTGTTGCCCACCTCCAACAGGACCTCATACTATTTCCTCCCTTTTTCTCCTTTGGCTTCTCTGTAAAATGGACAGTTTTAAGAACATCTACTATGTATTGTAATTTTCATGGATAATGTTTTGCTAAGGATAAATGGCTTATAACACCAAAGTCATTCACCTTAGCACTTTCTATAGGCATCATTCAATGAAACTGTTATAACCATTCCTTCATCTCAGATGCTTTTGCAAACATTAAACATCTAGAAGTAGATGGGACCAGTTTGCTCTTAAAATTGGTCAAAAATTGTAATTTATGTATGAATAAAAAGTTATCAAAATAATTCTTTAAAAAAGTCATGGATGTTTTCTCATATCTCACAAACACTGACCAATTCTGATTATTCTGGTAAGCAGAAATATCTTATTTCCTGTGAGAGCAGGAGTAAGATTTGGGTGGAAACCCAATGGAGGGATTCAGAAATGGCTTTCATCATCTTGAAAACAGAAGAAACCTAAGAAGGTGTGCAAGTTAAATTTTTGTCTGCTTGACATAAGCTAGAATTACCTGGGAAGTGAGAATCTTTATTACATCATGTATAGACAAGTCTTTGAGGCATATTATTTAATTAATAAATTTTTAATTCATGATTTGTGTGAGAGGACCCAGTTTACTATGGGCATTGCCTGACCTATGCTGGCAGAGCAAGATGTGAATACAAAGCCAGTGAGCAACATTCGTCCACAATCTCAGTTCCTGCCTCCAGGTTCCTGTCATGAGTTTCTTCCCTGACTGCCTTCATGACGGTTGTTTCATGTAAGATAAACCTCTCTACTCAAATGGACTTTGGTCATGGCCTTAATGTCAGCTCTAGAATGCAAACTAGGACATAAGTGTTATTTTTTTAGTGGATATTTCAAAGTCCTGGTGTTATATCTTGTAGTGGTGACTTGTATCTTATGAGACTTGCCTGTTAATCTCACCATCATGACACTATGCCACAACGGATATGTAAAAGAACCTAAGCTCTTAAGGAAGTGAGTGCTCTGTCAAGGTTATCAACCTAGATTCCATTTCCTATGTACTCCCTATAATAACCTATTGCTTTTTATTATTAAACTCACCTAAAACAGGATTAAAGAGTGTTATTTTCTTAGTTTGATATAAAGGCATATCAATGATTACCAATATTACTCACATGGAATACCACTAATACCAGAATAAATTGGATTATATTGAAGTGTAAATATTTCAAAAAGAATCAATAAGACACAATTCATTGATTAATTTCCTTCCACACACATTCAGTATTAGTCTCTATGTAAAGAGAATTCAATTAGATATATATGCCCAAATCCCCATGCTAAATATATGTATATCTTATCCAGTATAAAAGAAACAAAGACTGTACCCTACCTCACACTACCTTTCAAATCCTATTCAGTCCTCTCTTTCCCTTTGGATATAGTACTTGGCAGAACCTAGGCGTTTCTTCTCAATGTCATGGAGGCATAAACAGCTCTTGTCTCCTTTATCAGCACATCTAGTCTTACTTAATGGCAAAAAACAAAACAAAACAAAACAAACAAACAAAAAACAAACAAATAAAAAAACTTTATCTAAATCCAAACATTTATATTCTTCTAATGTGGATTTGCCTTAAATATATATGCCTTCAAATGAAAGCTGAGTTTAGTGGGATTTCTTCAAGTTTCTCTCCATTTAGTTTAATGTTGGCCACTAGTTTGCTGTATATTGCTTTTACTATGTTTAGGTATGGGCCTTGAATTCCTGATCTAGCTAGGTTTTTACCATGAATGGGTGTTGAATTTTGTCAAGTGCATTCTCAACATCTAAAATGATGATCATGTACTTTTTTTTTTTTCAAGTTTGTTTATATAGTGGATTATGTTGATGGATTTCCATATATTGCACCATCCCTGCATCACTGGAATGAAGCTTACTTGATCATGATGGATGACTGCTTTGATATGTTCTTGGATTTTGTTTGTGAGAATTTTATTGAGTATTTCTGCATCAATATTCATAAGGGAAATTGGTCTGAAGTTCTCATTCTTTGTTGGGTCTTTGTGTGGTTGAGGCATATGTCTGAGAAGTGCTTGCTGACAGGAGCAGGATATAGCTGTCTCCTGAGATGCTTTGCCCGAGCCTGAGAATTACAGAAGTAGATGCTTGCAGATGACTGTTGGACTGAGCATGGGGCCCTCAATAAAGGAGTTAGAGAAAGAACTGAAGGATCTGAAGGGGTTTGCAACCCCATAGGAAAAACAGTAACATCAACCAACCAGATTCCCTCTCTCTCTCTCTCTCTCTCTCTCTCTCTATCTATCTATCTAACTATCAATATCTACCAGTATAGATATATAAATTAGATATAGATACAGATATAGATATAGATATAGATGATATGGATTAGATGATATAGATATAGATGATATAGATATTAGTATACATCCCATGTATATATGCCATATAATAGATTATCTTTGACTGTCTTAGTTCCAACACTATTGAGTTCATTAGTATCTTATATCAATAGCTTCCCTTGGTTATTTCCTCTGAGATTTCAAATCTATTGTTTATACTTTCATCATTGTGTATGAATAGTGGAATGTTTTCTTTGTTTTTATTTGGTCATGTCTTTTCCTAAGCATAAAAATCTCAAGTAATTGATTATAAGGCATAAATACTTTTGAATTATCTTTTACCTTTGAGATTGAAATCTTATATAAATATTAATAGAATCAAATTGAATGACTACCCCTGTGTGAATGAATAAGATACTAAAATTAGAGACCACCAAATTAAAAAAGACAGAGAAATACAGGGTATACATGGATCTATACCAGGTCCTATGTGTATATGTTATGACTGTTACCTTGGAATTTTTGTGCAATTCCTAAAAGGGGGAGTAGCTATGTTTCTGACTCCTTTTGCCTACTCTTGGGTTTCCTTTCATCCAATCAGATTCTCTTTTAGAACCTCAATATGAGTGCTTTTGCATCTTGTACCTCATTTTTCCTGGTTGATTGTCATCTCTTAGAGGTCTGCTCTTGTTTGGAGAGAAAATGTAGTGAAGTAGATCTAGGGGAGAGATAAGTGGAGAGGAGTTAGGAAGAATTGAGGAAAAGGAAACTCTGTTCTGTCTGTATTGTATAAGATTGGAATCCATTTTCAATAAAAATAAATTTTAAGAAAAATGGAAAAAAAAATGAAAGCTGAGTGTATATCTTCTCTTCTTTTATCGTCTTGTCCTTATACTGCCCTTAAACCTTCTTTGTTTGTGGCTGCCTATAAATTTGGAAAAGAGAAGAAGAGAAATGAACAGAAAAATTCTTAATTTGTTAGAAGTGTGTTTGTTAAGCACTGGGACCTATTGTATAAATATAAGTAAATGCTATCTCATGGTCTCCAGATGTTTATTCATCCATGTTTTCTACAAGATTTTGTCTATAAAGTCAAGGCCTTATCAATCATGTATTACCTCAGATACCAAATTCCAGAGTTCTTTTCCTCCCGAGGATGTCATGTGATCCTTTATAATGAAGAACACTTAGAGGAATCTGTCCAAGATTATCTGTGTCTTTGTATCAACAGAATTATCAGCATTATTCATCTTAGTTTTACATTCTGTTGTCGGTAATAAGCCTTTAGCTCCCCTTTCCTCAAATCTTGCCAGATTTTCTTTTCCTCTGTACCCTTCCAACTCTAAGTTGTATCTCAAACAAGACAACACCCCCAAAACAACAAAGCCCCTCAAAACCAATAAAACAACACACACACAAACAAACAAACAAAAACCGGTATACCTTACACCAAACTGTAACCAAATAAAAGCACGCACAAAAAACTGCAGAGGTCATTATATATCCATCAACTACTCTTGAACATGGAGCCTACCCTTGAATTGTTGATGTGTACCAAGTATCTGCATTGTAAAAACTGTTTTTTTTTCCTGCTTAAGCAGATATAAATGACAATGAAACTGTTAACATTTACTCTAGGGGCTGTATTTTCATTCATTAATTCATTCATTTTTATAATTTTTAAAAAATATAACAAACTAAAATATCATATGATAGAAGAAAAACTATCATATTAAAGTTGAACAGGACAAACCAAATGAAGAAAAAGAGGCCATGAGAAAGCTCAAGAATAAGAGACCCACTTGTCTGCATACTCAAGTATCCCATACAAAACTAAATTGGAAGTCTTAATATACATGTTATGCTAAGGACCAGATGCAGACCCATGCATGCCCTATACATACTGCCTCAGTCTCTGTGAGTTCATATGAGTTTTGCTCATGCTGACTTAGAGCAGTGGTTCTCTTCCTTTCTAAGCCTGTTATCCCTTTGTACAATTCCTCATGTGGTGGTGACTCAAACCATAAAAATTTTTGTTGCTGCTTCATAACTCTAATTTTGCTACTTTTATGAACAACAATGAAAATATCCAATATGCAGGATATCTAATATGTGACATCCCCCAAAGTAATTGTGACCTACAAGTTGAGAACTGATGACTTAGAGGGCCTTGTTTCTTGGTGTCTTTCATCTTCTTTGGCTCTTACACTCTTTCTGCCTCCTCTTCTAAGGGGTTCTCTAAACTCTTAAGGAAGGGAGAGACATACCATTTAGGGCTGTGTGTTCCAAGGTTTCTTACTCTCTGCATATTGTCTGGCTGTGGGTCTTTATATTTCTTTCAATCTGTTCCAAGTGAAAACTTCTCTGATGATGGCTGGAGAAGGTACTTTAAATATAACAGAATATCGTTAGGGGTCATTTTATCACTGTGTGTGTGTGTGTGTGTGTGTGTGTGTGTGTGTGTGTGTGTGTGTGTGTTTTCTTTCTGGAGATGAGTATTTATTATTTGGCTTGACTCTAGGTTCCTAGGATACCTAGTCTCTGGTTTGTGGTCACTTAAGCAGTGTCAGGTGTGAGTTCCATATATCATGGACAGGGACTTAAGTCATAGTAGTTAGTCCTTTTGAACTACAGTTTCTTTAACATATTTTACAGGCATTACATCATTTAGGCCAAAGGGTCTGTAACTGTTGGAATTTGCCTTTCTCTTTTGATAGCACGCAGAGCCTCCTCATTCATCTATATCTCTCTGTTCTATTTCCCTTTCCTAATGATTTCTATTTGCCCTCTCAACTCTTACTTCATTCCTTTGTTGTTTTATGGAATATACCTTCTTTATCATTGACGTATCAGAAAATGTCTATATATAAGTAGATACATACTATATTTGTCTTTCTGGATTGGGGATCCCTCACTCAAGATGATTTTTTTAGTGCCATCTATTTGCCTGAAATTTTCATTATTTTATTTTAATAGCTAAGTAATATTTCATTGTGTAAATATACCAGTTTCTTTATTCACTCATCTGAGGAATGAAATCTGGAAGTTAAACTATGTATTTTAAATTATTCCTAGTTTGATATTCCTTTTTTTTTTTTCATTACAGAACATTCACTACAACTTTATTAGCACTTAACAAAAATGTTCATAAAGTACATCCACAATTTTCAACCTTTTGCTTAAGTCATGGGAAAAATCCAATGAGATGTCTTAACATTTTATCAATTCATTCTTATAAGATTTTGGCTCTCTTATAGAGAACATTCCAGAAAGAGACTGATTTCTCTTTTAACTGGGCTTTGGATAAAATTAAAGACATCATTTTGAGACATTGGTGAAGCAGAGTGTAAAACAGTATCTCCCATTTTTTTCTGGATCTTCAATCTTTTTGTTTGTTTGTTTTTTGAGACAGGGTATCTCTGTGTAACCTTTACTGTCCTGGAACTCACTCTGTAGACCAGGCTGTCCTTGACCTCAGAAATTCACCTGCATCTACCTCCCAAGTTCTGGGATTAAAGGAGTGCACCACCATGCACATCTCCATCTTTTTTTTTTTTTTTAGTTTTTTCGAGACAGGGTTTCTCTGTATAACCCTGGCTGTCCTGGAACTCACTTTGTAGACCAGGCTGGCCTTGAACTCAGAAATCCACGTGCCTCTGCCTCCCAAGTACTGGGATTAAAAGTGTGCACCACCCTTGCCCGGCTAGTTTGAGATTCTTAAAGCAAAATAAAAAGTATGTAAGCACTTATGATGCTGTTTAGTGCACACATGAGCAGATTTAAAAAACAAAACACAAAACAAAACTATACCTATTAGGGAATTAGATATAGTTACTCCACAGCTGAATTAGCACATGGAAGCTGTGGATATGGAGAGCTGTATGTATATGAGTTCCATAAAGGATCTGATATGCTGTGAAAGCACTGATGGATCAGCATTCCTTTGCAGGAAGATTTGCTAAGCTGTGACTCCTCTACTCCTCTCTCTCTCCAGGAAGGAAAGCTTATGAAGTCTGACACCTAACTCAGAGAAAGTCATTCATTTAATTGTTTGCAGCCACTCACTTGGCTAATGGCCTAACATGTTAATTTTGTATGTTGTGCTAATTGGCACCCCATTGGATAAGCTTTGATACAAATGTGATTGAGCCTTCAGTTAAAATATTAAGATCTGGAATTCAAGTTCCATTATAACATCTCATTCCCCATATGGCACGCACATTAGATATGGAAATTCAGGCTTATGACTGACTAGGGATATGTCAAGATGTTGAAAATGTTCATTTCAGAAAAATCGAAGGATACGGGTAGAAATAAATGTAGAAGAGGAGAATTTGAGAAAAATACTATGTACTTCTTCCTCATACAGAATGAAAATTATCACTCAATAGTTTTTTTGCCCTATAAACAATAAAAATAATTTAAAAGTATAAGGACAAGTATATGTTGCCATAGAAACCAAATTTTTTGAGAAATTTATCAGCTCCTATATGGTTTAATAATATCACATGTGTCTGTATCAATGAATCAATAACCCAGTCTTAACATGCAAGAATGAATTCAGCTATTGATTACACTTAACTTTTCCCACAAATCTTCCTTAAGTTTAAATATATATATAAAAGAAATATGGGCTATGTCCTAAGTGACCATAAGCAAGACTAAATCCTCAGGATAAAAGCAGAAGGGACCCTTCCTTATCTTTTGATGTACTGGAGAGTGGTGGAAGAACAGATAATCATGTAATAGACCTGAAACTTTTACCTACCTGTTAGAACTTGTGATCATCACTACACAATCATCATTGCCTACGTAAGAGTCTGCTATAGAAACAACCATACAGATCCAAATTGCCAGAAGAGTTAAGAACAGTGATTCATTAGACTGTCAAGAAAGAGCTTAGCAGTGAAAACATTGGCCTGCCATGCCTGAAGGAGAAACTTGGCCCAAGCAAGAGTCTGCATGTTAATATCAGCAAGGAATCTCTGAAAAGAAAGTTTGTTTTTGTTTGTTTGTTTGTTTGTTTGTTTGTGTTTTTAAGGCTGACCTTTATCCTAACTTCATTTTTTTTTTTTTTTACTGTTATTGCCTATCATTGTCTCAAGAATAACTAGTGTTTGGAGACTTCATACTGAACTCTGAATATTTTTGCCAAACTTTTACATTTTCTGGGAAGGAGATTGTGTTCCACCCAAACTACATGAACATTAGTAGCACAAATCCAGTTGAACAACTATTTTTCTTTCTTCTCAGTGTCTTTGAGTTTGCAAATGTTACTTGGGAAATGTAAATGAAATGTTTCTGTTCTCTTGATGTTGCATAGATTCTCAATGTTTTACTGAAACTAAATAAAATTACCCTGCAACGTCGCTGAGGTGTGGAATTTGAGACCTCATTAAAAAAGAATCCATTGTAAGCTAAAAATTTTGACACAAAAGTCTAGGAAGCATAAAGAGCTTCCCAAACTCATTTAATGCATACAACCCACAGATATTTTGGCATCTTTCATAGTAACTTTTAAGCATAACATCATACCTGCACAGACAGTACTATTCAAGGTTAGACTTTTATCATCAGCAAGAAACTGTAAAATAGCCCTGCTTAAGCTATGGAGAACTTGCTGGGGGTTCTGCTTTTCATAGGTAAGCTGCTTATGATCATTTTCCTCACTCGCAAAGTAAAAGTAACCATCTTGCATATTGACAGAAGATAAAGGAACAGTTTCGTTGGCTTTGAAGTGGATATGAAAGCGGAATTTGTAAACCTCAGAGATTTGTTTATAAAGTTAGTGTTAATACTTGTCAGTGTGTCCAGAGGTGTTCCAGTCTCATTTCTCTTATTATAGTAAACTCCCTGGACAATGAATAGATAGATAGATAGATAGATAGATAGATAGATAGATAGATAGATAGATAGACCCATGTACAATAAATGGGTTTATTTGGCCTGAAATTCTTTTACAATTATTTGCAGGGGTGGGGGTATAGGGGAAGTCAAGGTAGGAGCTTTAAGTCCCAAATATACAACAAAGAAAAGCAAATAAGCACATGAGTTCTTAGTTGCCTATACTTTCTTATTCTGTTCAGGAATCCCTGTCTAGGGGATAATGCTTCTCACAGTGGTCCCAATTTTCTGTAACAATTGAAAAATTAAGATCATCTTTCACAGAAATTCTGTAGGGCTTTTTGACTCAAATAATTCCTAAAGACCCCTTTTTGAGATATCAAGTTGATAGTCAAAACTTAGTAGCACAATAAAATTATAAGGCTGGGAAATATATATAGTTAATATGATTTCCTACCAAATGGCACAATTTCTCCAGAGGGAGTCCTGCCTTCTCCCTAGGTTCTAAATTAAATGGATAACAGGGGGATCAGTTTTAAATCCGTGAATTTCTCATTATCTTATAAAGTTTAAAACTGAGTTAGAATGAGAAACTTGATAATAAAGTTTGGGTGGTAAAAAAAGAAAGTGACTTGCTTCATCCTGATACCCAAGTAGGGTAAATATTCTACAGAAAAGAGACATTAGCATATTTATGATTGAATTTTGTAGTGGTCTGTGCTAATGTAGAACAATTATTCTTGAAAACACAGTCTTTAACCAGAATGGGAATCTAGCTTAAACTTGTTAGTCAACTTTGATTTTACAGAACTTATTAAACCCTTTGGAATAGTGAAAACTCAGGGATGTTGAGCAGAGAGGCACAGAAGAGTCTTTATTTTCCTAATGATGATAGACTCAAGGTTTAATAATGATAAGAACAGCAAGATTGGGCAATGTTACAAAATACCATCAGTGGCTTACTAGGCTTCAGACATTGGGAGAAAGATCATACACATTTCTCATTTGCATGTAAGTCATTTTTTTAATGAAGTAGGTTCTTTTTTTCCTCAATGTGCAGACAAAAGCTGTTCTAATGTCATGTGGCTGGTAAGTATCAGGTGAGAATTCCAATACCATTCTCTGAGATTCATAGCCTGAAGGCTAGGTTATGTTTTATAACAAACCGTCATACAGACTGTTGTGAAAACACTTTCAGGTTTTTCATTGAGTTTCATGTTTCTGGTATCTATGTGTTTGCATGAGTCTTCAAGGCCTGCAGTCAGCAATTTCTCATTTTTAAGTGTGACAATTGTCCAGCACTTTCTAAAGAGAAGGAAATCTTCATATTGAGATTAAGACACCTGAGTTTACTTGCTATCATATTCCTGTCCTACCAATGCTGAACAATGTCATAGACATTGAAATTTTGCCCCCAAAGTCCAGCTTGTCATATCAATAATCCACCGGAGGACATGGCAAAAAATTTTTCTGTTGTTAAACACCCACTCTGTTTTGACTTCCAATATCTGTTTTCCACAACATACAGTTTTGGATTTTACATGAGGAACTTTCTGTTTTCTTATTTTAATACTGATAAATGAGATATAACAGTATTCTTTTTGTTGTGTGTATTAGCAAGATGGGAAAAAACTCCACATATGGAAATTTGATCATGCATATTTTCTTTAAAATACTTATCTGCTTACATAGAAGTTTGCATATGACAGCTTTATATCTTGTTTCTTAAATTGTTTTGGCAAGGTTATGTTAGTTCTTGTTGAAGTAAGATAATGTATCCCAAGTAGAAAATAACAAATACCTCTTTCATAAGCTTGCCTCTTGTTAGGTTTGGAAACATGTCTGTACCTCTGATTGTTGGGGTATGTCTTGATGATAGAATTCACATAAATTGGAATCCTATCCAAAGATAAGTATGACTGTAACAAATCATAAAGATGTAGAGGTATAAAGGTGACCAATAGTGAGGAAAGTGCTTGCTATAGCTGCAATTAGCATTCCAGAAAAGGAGGCAATGCAGTGGGCATGCTAAGATGCTCAGAGCCAACTGTGGAGAAGCACAACAGTGACTGTTCCTTCTCAGAAAAAATCTATTCCATCTTTTACAAGTCTCAGAGGCAGACAGTCTTTTAAGTAACTACTATCCTGAGGTTCTAGCAAGCCCTCAGGTTTTCGATGCTCAGTGCTATTGTTGAATATTTTGGACAGTTTTACCCAAATTAAGTACGCAGAGATCAGTGGAATAAAGTGCCAGTAAGGCGGTTTGACACAGATTTTTTTTTTTTTTTTTTTTTAGAGAGAGAAAGAAATCTGTGAACAATCTGCCCAAATGTGACGATCATTGATAGGAATGGAATCAGTCTGACTCGAAGCTGAATACAGAGTATAGACCCTACATTTTCTACATCAAGGCTCTGGACATGGTACTTATTAACAAAATACAAATAACTATCCACCATTCCATGATGTACTTAGCATATAATGTGAGGAGGCACCAAGGCACTTGTGGTCATCCTTGCTGCAATACAATTTGTCAATTCCATTCTTGTATTTTCTTTTTGTTTTGTTTTTATAGTGTGTGTGTGTGTGTGTGTGTGTGTGTGTGTGTGTGTGTGTGTGTGTTTAACCTTAGATGGCCAGGAACAGATCTTAAACACATGGTAATCCTCCTAACTCAGCCTTTATGTAAGTCTGTGTTAAAATTTGTAGTTTAATGTATCAGCTTCTATTTATATGTTTCTGTATGAAAACCTAACATGAATTTATGAAATCTCAATCAGTTGTTGTTGAAATATAAGTCATATTACAGTGGGTTCCAGAGAAATGTTTTCTTACAGCTCAGGAAGATTAGAACCAACTCAATGTAAATATTATGAATATATGAAGAGATGAAACTAACATTTTATCTAGAGATTCCTCATGTTACAATAAATCGAAGTACTCATTTTAAATGGAATCAGCATATGTAGACAAAAATTTCCACAAATAACCATAGTTAAGAGACAGTAAAATGTCATCAATCTGACTAAGATGATGTGTGGGATTCTCAAATGCCATGATATGAAAAGTAGCAGTTTCATATGATAGAGTTTTAATAATAAATAGCACACTAGTAACCACGTGCCAGACCAATCTTAAATATATCACATGAATTAACTCTTGTCACTCTTACCTCCTGTTTACAGGAGATGGACACTGACAGTAACAGAATTCCCATTAGTGCAATGGAAAGGNTGTGTGGGATTCTCAAATGCCATGATATGAAAAGTAGCAGTTTCATATGATAGAGTTTTAATAATAAATAGCACACTAGTAACCACGTGCCAGACCAATCTTAAATATATCACATGAATTAACTCTTGTCACTCTTACCTCCTGTTTACAGGAGATGGACACTGACAGTAACAGAATTCCCATTAGTGCAATGGAAAGGAAAATCTGTGTAGGAACTTGAGGTACAGTGGGGCCAGGCAAGTGACTTGTCAGTTAAAATCACTTGCTGCTCTTGTGAAGGTCTCTGATTTGGTTACCAGCACAAACATACGGATTCAGAACAATCTCTACCTAAAAGTCCAGATGATTGGATATCCTCTTTTAATGTCTAGAGGCAACAGACAACATGATGTACACATATAAACATATGTAGGAAAATACCTGTAATATGAAAAATAAAAATGAACAAATCTTGTGAAGAAAGAGAATATAGAAAGTGTGTTACTTGAATTGTTGTTTTTAGGGGAAGACAGGCTAGATACTCTACATAAGACAATGCTAGAAGCCATGGTGGAGTGGATTTCAAGCATTACATCAGTCATTAGCATGTGAATTCAAAGTGGTGTTACCATAGCAACTATGTGTTTCTCTGCTGGTACAAATTTTGCAAGATCCTTTTTACCAGGGGATGTTCCTATTAATTTCCTCCCTGAGAGATATTTAATTAGTATTTGAATAGTTTTATTACAACTGTTTAATTGATTATTAGGCTTTAGTCTTTTATTCTGTTATAAAAATTTGAACTGATCAATTTTTAAATAGGTTTAACAATTGAATTTTTAGACTAAAACCCATTGGGTTCCCAAGTAAAGTGGGAACATTGGTAAAATGTTTCATGTGTTAACACAATGAAACAGATATGTTCATATCTATGCTTATTAGGAGTCTAAATAAAGCTTATCATCATTAGTTACATCAGTACTTTACAATACTACTAGTGTATTGCAAAATCAGGAGTGTTTTTTTCAAGTTTTTGTTTTTTCCATTTTATCTCCAAATTTATTTTCTCAAAAGGTTTTTTTTTGGGGGGGGATACGTATTTCCCTTGTTAAATTTATTAGAAACTATGTCTCTGTAGTTTTGGAAAAATGTTTATGGAGAATTACAAAAATATGTTTTACAATATTTTAATGGCCACCAGATTCCTCTAAGGTCCGAGTTTCTCTGTGGTCCTTTTTACTTCGATTTTGGAACAACAATATGAACTAACCAGAACCCCCAGAACATGTGTCTCTAGCTCTACATGTAGCAGAAGATGGCCTAGTCGGCCATCATTGGGTGGAGAGGCCCCTTGGTATTGTAATCTTTCTATACCCCAATACAGAGGAACTCCAGGACCAAGAAGTGGGAGTGGGTGGGCAGAGGAACAGTGCGGGGGAACTTTCGGGATAACATTTGAAATGCAAATTAAGAAAATATCTAATAAAAACGAATTGGAAAAAAAATAAATATAGAACATGCCATGGTATCTAGCCCTTCACTTCTACGCAGCACAAAAACTTCATCTAAAGTATAAATGTATCAATATGAAGATGCTCAAGGTATTTCTCTGTCCCAAGTTTAAGTTGTTAGGTTCTCATAGTGATAGTCACCATCTCATTTTAATCCCTTCTGGTCTCTTTCTTGGTTTTGCAATGACTGCTTCAGCTAGATGCTCATCAACATTGACTTTTTTAAAAAAAGTTTCAGCTATAATTTTTTATATACTTTTTTGTGGTATAGCAATCAAATCCAGAAAAAATGTTGTATACTAATTAATTACCAATTTTCTATTAATGATAAAGGGTTGTTGAAATCTGTAGTTTTGAAGTTGTTATTTCTATAATTTTTTTCTGTTCTAAATCATATATGTGGAAGGAATTATTAATAACATAAATATTTATTTTTGTCATGTCTTTCATGTCTTGAGTCTTCATGCCTTTCCTAACTTTTAAATACCAAGTGTCTAGAAAATTTCGTTAAGTAACAACACATGTTTGCTAAGTAAAATATAGTTGATTAAAAAAAAAGTTATATAGGGAGCTGGAGAGATGGTTAAGAGTTTAGAAGCACTGACTCATCTTTCAGAGGTCCCAAGTTCAATTCTCTGCATCCACATGATAGTTTACAACCATCTCTAATGAGATCCTATACCCTCTTCTAATGTGTGTCTGAAGAGAGCAACAGTGTACTCACATACATAAAATAAATAAATAAACCTTTTAAAAAAGTTTTACAAATTCTCAATGTATACTCAGGTTAACCATAATATTTGTCTATGTTCTTTAATTAGCTTACTTTGTTAAACTAGATATTTGGAAAAAATGTGGTTATATAAAAATTGTAATATTCTTCAATAGTATACTATAAAAAGAGACTTTACTATATTTATGGCTTATTTTGATGTTAAAGGACCTTTAATTACATCTTCAACTAAAGTATTAATGTTCAAATTTAACAGGCTTAAAGATGTAAAAATTCCTAATCATATAAAATCTACTAACTTACTATAAACTATTAAAAATAATTGACTTGCAAGTTAATCTTAAGGCACTTTATAAATGATCAAATTGTCTAATGTAGTATTGCTAAGTACTGATGTAACTAATGATAATAAGCTTTATTTAGACTCCTCTATATGCCAAAACGAGTATCTAAAAACAAGCCAAGTTTGTTCAGTTTAAATATACTTAATAGATAATGGTCCCAAACATTTATGACATTTAACGTATTTAATGGAAGGGATAGGTAGGAAAAGATAGAAAAAATTCCTTGATAGAAAGAAATGCCAGATCTTGGCACCAGCCCTAACGTCTCCTCCAAAGAAGATTATAGGCACAGAAGAATTCTACTTGGAGCTTGCTTCAAATGTGGTTAATTCAGTCATTGGACACAAACTTGACCTCTATCATCAGGACCCTGTCCAAACTGTGAGTGCAAAGAAGATGCTGGTTGATTACCCTGCTTTGCCTAGAAAAGGTAGGCTAGTCCCCAGAAGTTCCTACTCCACTGGAAAGTGGATTGGATATTTTGGGCCTGAGGTCAAAGTGCTTTGGGACCTTTGCCCCAACAAAGTCAACATTACCATGGAGGAAGTTATGGTGTCTGTCCAGGAAGCCAGTAAGTCTGTCATTTATTATAGACTCCAGAGCTGTTAGTCTGTACTTCTGGCTTACTCTAGTGAAATTTTTCTTCTCTCATCTCTGAAAGCGTTGAAGATGAGGTTCATGATAGATGTGTCAGTTTAACAGCAGCAACCTTCAAGCTTCAGCTGCCTTCTCAATTCATACATAAGCATCAAACTTCAGGTCTTACTGTCCTAGAGATACGCGTAGGCGGAGACACAGTTTACCTTCCTACTAGATTCTGAAATGAGATAAACTCACAAAAGAGATTTTAGTATAACATTTTACTATTCCATTGGTTGAAAGAACTCACTTTCCAATGACTCCTCTCAGTAATTAACCACCAGTGTCCCATGGTAAATGATTAGATTTCAAAAGAAGTTTAAAGTTTATGTATGTTTTGAGGGTCTAAGAAAGTCTTCTAAGATATATAAATAGAAGTTGTAAAAGTCTGTGGATGGGAAAGCTCAGGCAAATTGTAAGGTTTTAAAAAAGTATTTTAAGACATGTCAATGTAAGTTGTAAAGGTCTAAGGAAGTGTTTTAAGGTATGTAAGTACATTTGAACGGGTATGAGAAAGTGATTTAAATTATACATAAAAATGAAAAATGTTTCAGGTTTCTTTTACTCCTCTATGCTATTGGTTTATTAAGACTTCAAAAGTTCAGAGTTTTAACAAAAATCTCTGGAGTTCTGATGAGCTATTTATCTAGCTCAGGTATGCACTGACCACTATTATCATAGTTACAAGCTCAAGGTTTTAAATTTCCTTTGGTTGTTTCCTAAGTATAAACTTAAAAGTGTTTCTTATGATGCTAAAACTGTCTCTGTCCAATCTATACATCCAGTTCTCTGGAAAGAGTGTTCATGCTTTTATCTCAGAATCAGTTTTGGGGTCCCCATGTTTCTACTATTATTCAAAGGTGTGAATCTACTGATTTTTTTACAATGTGGGTTTCAGTACAGATTACAAACAGTAGTAATCCAAACCTATCTAAAGCATGTCCCCTTTTTAAACCAATAAATAAATAAATAAATAAATAAATAAATAAATAAATAAAAATAAAAAATCTTGTAAGCTTTAGAGATTTGTTATATTTTATAAAAAGAGAGGAAAAATATGTTTGGTGAGTGTGTAGTCTGGTGTATGGTGGGGAAGGGGGTACCTCTGTGGGTCCAGGGTGAGGAATCCCTTCCGCCTAGGGAACCAGCCATATGAGAGTATAGTATAGAATAGAGTTTATCTAGGGCAGTAGAGACAGAGAAAGGGAGAGAGAGAGAGAGAGAGAGAGAGAGAGAGAGAGTAGAGGAGTAGAAGCTGTCAATGAGCACATGAAGAGAGAAAGGGGGGATGGGGAGAGAGGAGAGAGGGAGTAAGGGGGAAGAGGACAGAGCAGGAACAAGAAGACAATAGAACAAGAGAGATTAGAGGGGGCCAGCAACCCCTTTTATAGGGAGTCAGGCACAGCTTGTTGTTGCCTGGTAACCATGGGGCAGAGCCTAGACAAAATGCTAACAATACCTAAGAAAAAAATTTCCCCTAAGCTTCTTAACTTTACCTTCTCTCCCTAATATATATCTGTCCTTCTAGATTTCCAATCAATTAAAACTTTAAGCCTCCCCGTATGGCCTGCACTTCCCTAGCCACAGATGGTCCCCCAGAGCCTGGACAGCAAGCAAAAGAACCTTGTCTTCCAGGCCTTGGCCAGTATTCCATGACCACAGACAGCAGGAAACTTGATGCCTTCATTCCCACTTCACCAGCCACCTGTCCTATTACCTTGCCTTTCACAATAAACAAAAAGAGGAATGTTAGGAGGCTCCCAAACTCCAGAGCCAGGTTCCTCCCTCCTATGATGACTGAATGTCATTGCCATTTCATTACTAAAGGCCAATGTGCATGATCCATCTGCCCTGCCCCTATAGAGTCCACACTATCACAACCTCTTCTCTGTCTGTCCTTGTTTGTCTCTGTCTCTCTTTCTTGGTCTCTCTTTCTCATTCAAACACACAGACACACACAGACACACACAGACACACACAGACACCCACACAGACACACAGACACACACACAGACACACACACAGACACACACACATCCCTGTCCAGAGGAAGCCTTTTGTGCTCCCTTCCCTTTTAAACCTCTTTTGTGACTTCTATTGCATGGTGGTATATTTGTTTCCGTCTTTGGCCCTCTGATCACCCAAAACACAAGAACTAAACAGAGTTCTCAAATGACAACATTCAAATGGCCAAGGAATACTTTAAAAATGTTCAACACTCTTAGCTATCAAGAAGATGAAAATTAAAACCACTTTGAGATTTCCTTCTACCCCACCCAGTCAGAATGAAAGACTAGGAGTTAGACAGAGTTCTTGGTTGGCAGACTAATATGGAGGGGTCAGGGCTGTGAAATTAAAGTGTCAAATTTCCAAAGTGGCCAGTTTGTTCCTCACCTCCAAACTTGAGACAAAAGTCTAGCAGTTTAACACAAAAGCCCTGTAGGGTTTTGTCTCCTGCCAGCAAGACTCCTGGTGACAGACTGACTCAGCAAGTTTGGATGGCTGAGCTTTTTAAAGTCTGTGAAGAGTCTTCCTCCCCTCATTTAGGGTTTGTCTGTGTTGAGGAAACAAAGAATCATCAATTAGCTTACAGCTGTTGTGTAAACATGTCATTAGCCATCCAAACTTGCTGATTTTTGTTTGTTTCAATCTTAAGTGTTTGAGATTTCTCACTGCTGTCTTTTCTTGCCTTTCAGTTATTTTGCTGGCAGAGAAAACAAATCCCACCAAGACCCCTAAACTGTATCAATAATAGCCAAGATCAATGAAAAAAATGACAGCACAGGTTCTTGAGAATGGAAGGAAAGGGAAACATTTATACATTGCTGGTGGTATTGCAAGCTATTCTGTGGTATAGAAATCAGTGTGGAGATTCTTCAAAAGCTGAAAATCAATGTACTAAAATATCTAAATGTAGCACCCTTGTGTGAGTACCCAAGAGACTGTACATCCTATTAAAGAGATAGTTACTTGTCTTCATTCACTGCTGCTGTTTTCTTTTCCTAATGTTTTCTAACCTCCATGTTTATGGTTGGGAAGGTTACTATATGTTGTCTTATACCTATGAAGGACTAGTTACAACTACAAGGTTTTTGCATGGTTGGAATATGCTAGGCCCAGGAATTGGCCTTATTATGAGGTATAGCCTTGTTGGAGGAAGTGTGTCACTGTAGGGGTGGGCTTTGAGACCCTCATCCTAGCTGCCATTGAACCAGTCCTCTCCTGTTTGCTTTCAGAACAAGATGTAGAATTCTCATCTCCTTTTTCAGTGTCATGCCTGCCTGGATGCTGCCCTGCTTCCTGCCCTGAGGATACTGGATTGAACCTTAAAGCCTGTAAGCCAGCCCTAGTAAAATGTCCTTTATAAGTGTTGTCTTGGTCATGGTATCTCTTCACATCAGTGGGAACCCTAACTATGACAGTTTTCAGATTTTTGATTTTTTTCTCAACAGTGAACTTTTTCGAAATTGTCTTTTTATTGGTTTATGTTTTTGTTATTGTTTCGAAGTTAGATACATAACTTCATGTATATCTTCATGGTAAGATAGTTTCCTGACACTGTTCAAATGTCTTTTACTCTGGTTTTCATTCCTGTTTCCTGTTGAGATTTTCATTCATCTTTCCTGTTGCTACAGGACTAGTTTAAAATTTACTCGCAGGTTTTTGAATGAATGTGAAAAGTATGAGGCTGCATAGGGTGAGCAGCAGATATTATACAGGATGGAACTTTTCCTTATGCTTTGCTTTGGGTCAACACTGCTCAGGAAATCATTAACCATGACCTTTCTTAGCATTCCTGGTTAAAAGAATGGAGTTTCTCTGACATTAAGTAAAAAATGACATTTTGATCAGCATTGGTGATTAGAATATTGCAGATTATAGTTCCCTTCATTCAGAGTTAATCCAGTTGAGCCTGTATACTGATTAATCCTAACTACAAATGTAACAGCCTACAGCAATGGTTCTTAACATGTGAATTTCAACCTCTTTAGTAGTCAAATGACCATAACAGGGGATATGCAAGTTCCAACCCACAACCATGGCAAAATTGCAGTTATGAAGTAGCAATGAAAATCAATTTATAATTGGCATCACCACAGCATGGTCACAGTATTCAGAAGGTTGAGAACAACTGATCTCAGTTAAAGAACTGTACAGATTTGATTAGTCTGTGAGCATATCTATGGGGATTTGTCTTGATTGTTAATTAATATAGGAAAGCACAGCCATCTGTGAGAAATATCATACATAGACAAGCAGTTCTAAATGTGTAAGAAAGGTAGTTAAATATAAGTTTGCCTGTATAAGAGCTAGCAAACAGCATTCCCTACAGTTCAACTTCCTTGGCTGTTAAAGTGAATCCCTTGATCAGAGGCAGTGTTGTGTGAAATAGTCAGCAGATCTGACTTCTGTTCTGACTTCCTGCTTTGACTTTCCCCCGAGTGATGCAATGCGTAAGTCCATCTCCTTAAGATGCTTCTGGTCAGCTTATTTTATCACAGCAACAGAAATTGAATTACAATGGTTTACTTACCTGGACAAGGGTCTAACCCACAAGAAATACTATTTACCTACCAGAAGGGAGGAATAACTCTCCCTATAATAAGATACTGCTCTTGTAACCTCAGAAATCCCTCCCCCATGTATTTGTTTACAGACCTTCTTACATAGGATTTGCCCATTTGTCTGGGTTACTTAAATTGTCCTTCTTTCTCTCTTTCTTTGAGAGACAGACCAAAAGCCCAAAAATGTTGTCTTTGACGTTGAGTGTATGTGTGTGTGTGTGTGTGTGTGTGTGTGTGTGTGTGTGTGTGTATGTGTTTCATTCTTTTTTAAAGTCCCCTTCTCATTTGTGTCTAAACTAATTTCTAGCTTCCATTGTTGAGCTTAGCTTAAATGGTATGAATTTCTCTCTTTTCTCAGCTTTGGAACTTTGGGAAAGTCATGAAACACTTGCCCTTCCAGAAGGGAGAGGCTAATTAACATTTCTCAGTCAACAGAGTTGAACAGACTTGCAGGTGGGTACACATTCCGTAGGATACTTGCCCATCTTCAGACAAGGGAAGTCCTTGTCACATCATTCTCTTAAAACCAATCAGTTTAAAGGGTGCACTGTTCTGCCAATCATATTGTGCCTAGTTGCTGATGCTCTATTCGGCCCCTAGAAACCATATAAAAACTTACCAACCAAGTGCTGGTGGTTGCCACATCTCTTTCGGATCTGGGACAACCCCAGTGCACTGAAACAATAAATTTCTCTTGCTTTTTGCATCGATCCTGGCTCCATGTGTTCCCTGGTAAGCCAAGGCTCCTGAGACTCTTACACCATTCCCTTCTTCCAGGCAGTTGCCAATATTCACAGCTTGCCTCCTCTTTTGATTTTCTCTCTAACATTAATAAAATTTTTCTCCAGTTTGTTCCAAGTCTATTTTAAAATTCATTTATTAATGAGACAATAACTCATAGAAACCTAACACTGTTGGTAAAATCTACATAAGTTTTCAATCTTTAGTTTTGTATTACTTAATTGAAGGACTTTTATATGCCTTCAACTTAATGTTTTCATTTCTCTGCTCTTAGCCTATTTAGTGAAGCTTTTATTTTATGGCGCGGGGTGAATTTTATTTCTAAAATATACTTAAAATATCTTAAAATATCTTTTAGCATTGATTCTTTTCCTTACATTCTGTTAGTTTTATGATACTTTCTTTCATTGGCCATTTCATTGTTATTGTTTGTTTACTTGTTTTTGAGACAAGGTCTCACTCTGTGCCCCTGGATAACCTGCAACTTAACTAATTATCTGATTCTACCTTCTTGTTGGTGAGAGTATTAGAGTGAAACCCCATACCTGGGTTTTGAACTCATTTTGAGTGAATTTTCTTTGGTCTATCCAGTTACCAGAAATATTTTTTGATAAGTCCAAATTCAGATTACTTAATGTTTACTTTCTGTTGTCTTGAAATTGAAATTCTGATTTTTCTTTCCATATGTTGGAGAACGTTCAACATGTGTCAAGAACATTGTTGATATTTTTCATTTTTACAGTACTTAATCTTAGTACTATCCCAAAGATTGAATATGAATATATATATATATATATATATATATATATATATATATATATACATATATGTATATATGTTTCTACTTTAATTGATTGTTTAAAATAAAGCACATAGTGATATATAAGAGATAAATATCAATTCAGTATTTTGAGTCTTAACTTAAAAGTTGTTTCAGTTCCTATGGAAGAAATCTCAGGACAGATGCTCTTTCTATTTCTGCTCTGTTGTATGCTTCTTATCTGGTGTTATCTTCACAAACTCCTGGGGGTTGTTCATGCTGGTAGCCACGGGCTTTCATGTAAAATAGAAGTCAAGCTCATTTCACAGACCCCAGCTGTTCCCACAGGGCAGCTCTGCAACACCCCCACTTCCCCAACCCCCTTCCACAGGGAAACAGTCACAACTCTGGTCGACACATTTCATATCATTCTGCTTATTCAAGGTTGTTTCTGAATTTTAATATTTTTCAATTTGCATATGTATTTGCAAAACAGGTACTTGTTTTAGTTGTTTAATGGGCTTTTCCTAAAATTAATGATTATTTATATGCGCATTGGTCTGGAGTCAACACTTGAAAAAGTTGGGAGGAGCAGCTGCTCACCCTCTCATTGTGAAAGCACACCTCTCTTTTGTAATTTATATTAAGATCTGCAGTTGGAGACAAAAGAGTAGTGAACAATCAGTCATTTTTCTCTACCTGTGTGGGCTTGATTTAACAATAAAGACAGAGGGGAGAGCTAGTAATAAATGTTCAAGCAGTTATTCTATCAATGCACCAAGAAAACAATTGATTCACATGTCGAAATATAACTTAATTGCAAAATACAGTTTCTTCATGCAAATGAAAGAAATACTGCCAACCTCACGGTGTCCTGTTGTTCTTTCAAACTTAGGAAATGGCCCTTCATATTTCAACTGATTTTTACGAAAAAAAATCAAGAAATGATTCAAACCTTAGCCTTTAGATTCTAATTCTATTTTCATACTGATAATTGGAGACATGAAATCAGCAGTTTAAAATAATAAAATTACATAAATGTCTTGGTTACACATTACATTTTATCACCATTTGATATTTCTATTTTATACGCATTTCAAGAACTTTCTTCCATTTTTGCCATACATTACTTTAAACAATACACCTATCATGTCTGTTGCCTTATTATCATACTCAGCTATGTGCTTTCTGATTCACAGTGTTCACTTTGTTAAGGGATTTGAAAGAGCAATTAAGTGTAACATACAAGGCACTAACAATCTACAAAATTCAGTTAATGAGAACAATATTAAAAAATCATGCTTACTTTTAATCTTGCCATGCATGAAAGCTACATCATTCCCAGTTTCTTCTGATACCTGTCAGTATATATACATTCTCTTAATTTTAGAGATTTTGGAATGCAAAATTGTGTTCTTTTTAAATTTTTACTTATTGTTTTTAATTTTTAAATCCAGTTTGCATTCAGATCACAGCCCCTTTCCCTCCTCTTTTCCCAGTCCCACTTTTTCAAATCCCTTCCCACCACTGGCCATATCCCTTGTCCTTAGAGAAGGGAAGCCCCATTGGGTACCATTCCACTCTGACCATCTGGTCCAGCAGGATGAAGCGCATCCTCTCCTACTGAGGCCCAACAGGCAGTCCAGGTAGGGGTAAGGGGATCCAATGTCAGGGAAGAGACTGAGCCACACATCTCTCATTAGGGGGGACCCATATGAAAACCAAATTTGCTACAAATAGGTAGGCTTGGCTCCTACATGGTCCATGGTTGGTGGCTGAGGCTCTGTGATCCTACATTGTCCCAAGTTGTTTACTCTGTGGGTCTTCTTGTGGTGTCCTTGACACCCCCCCCCCCCGCCCCCAACTTGCTTACTTCTATCCAGTACTATTCCATAAGACTCTTTGGGTTCCTTCTGATGTTTGGCTGTAGTTCTCTGCATCTGCCTCCATCTGCGGCTGAATAAAGCCTCTCAGGAAACTGTTATGCTAGGTTCTTGTCTGCAAGCATAGCAGAGTATTATTAATAGTACCAGGGGTTGGCTTTTTCACATGGCATAGGTCTCAAGTTTAGGCAGTCATTGGGTGAAAGTTTTCTCAGTCTCTCTTCTATTTTTATTCCTATACATCTCATAAACAAAACAAAGTTTGGGTTGAAGGTTTTGTGGGTGGATGGATATCCCCTTCCCTCCTCTGGAAGTCTTGCCTTGCAAAAGGAGGTGACCATATTTGTTTCTATATTCCCCTTTGGTAGGAGTCTCAGTTAGAATTGTAAAATTCTGGTGAGCCTGAGCTTACCAGGAACTCCCTGAGTGAATGACTCAGAGCCTGGAATTGATACAAAAAGCAAGAGGAATTTATTGTTCCAACATGTTGGGGGTCACCTTGCACATGGAGAGAGAAAACAACCATTCACAGCCTGTCTGGCTAGCCTTTATAGTTTTCAAGGAACCAGCCATTAGGCACAATGTGATTTGCAGAACAGTGTAACTTTTAAACTGATTGGTCTTTAGGGAATGAGGTAGGTGGCCAATGGTCATGAAATATGTCTAAGAGATCTGGGCCTCCTCTACCTGCAGGTGGCTGGTGGTCAGTCTCTCCTCTCTGTGGTCTGAGGAATGTAACTAGCCCTTCCTTTCCAGAGGGGAGGGGTGCCTGTGACCTTTCTCTCCCGGGTGGGAAGAGGTCTGGTGGAATTTTTCAAAGTTTTTGAGATGACCTCTTCAGGGTCACTCCAATAGATTTTCAATATGCTCTCACATCCCAGTCCTCCACCTCATCACCAGAGATTTATACAATGCTCTGGCCAATTTCCATTCTCACTATCAGCCCTATCCTGACTCTTCTTCCTACACTTGATCTCCATCCCTGTTCTCCTCCTTCCCTTCCCTGCTACCCAGTTCCTTCTCTCCATCCACCTCAGATGACTACTAAATTTTCCCTTCTGAGATTCATGCATCTTCCCTGAAAACTTTCTCATTTCTTTAGGTCTCTGGATTGTCAGATGGTTGTCCTACACTTTCTGGTTAATGTATACTTATGACTACATTCCATATGTGTCTTTCTAGCTCTGGGTTACCTCACTAAGGATGGTATTCCCAAATTATATTCATTTACCTACAAACTTCACAGTGTCTTTGTTTTTAATAGCTGGACACTGTTCCACTGTGTAGATGTACAACATATTCTTTATCTATTTTTCAGTTGAAGGACATTGAGGTGTTTTTAAGTTTCTGGATATCACTAATAGAGCTGCTGTGAACATAGTTCAAAAAGTATTCCTGTAGTGGGACATCTTTTGTGTATGTGCTCTGGAGTAGTATAGCTTATTCTTGATATAGAACTAGAGATAGAACTATTCCTAGATTTCTGAGAAACTGTTAAATTGATTTCCAATATAGTTGTATAAGTTTGCACTCCCACTAGCAATGGAGGAGTGTTCCTCTTTCTTCACATCCTTGTCAGCATGTGGTGTCATTTGCGTTTTTGATCTTAGCCATTATGAAGGGTATAAAATAGAATCTCAGGGTCATTTTGATTTCCCTGTTCATGATGACTAAGGACCTTGACTATTTCTTTAATCCTCTGTTGAGAATTCTCTGTTTAGCATTAGAACAACAGTAAAGGTGCCAGGAGGGTAAAATCCTCCTCCCCAAAGGCTTGCACCTGGGAAACACAAACTTACTTGAAAGCAAAATTCCTGATCTGAGAATGTGTCTCAGAGGGTTTCCTGCTCCTCAGAGCAGCTTCTTAGGAGAATGTTTTCCAGAACTCAGCACACAGATGTCAGTAGAGTGGCAAGTCTCCAGCTGGCAGCAAACTTTGCAAAGTCTGGTCTTAAAGTCACGGAAGATGAAGACTTTATTTTCCTTGTGTCTTCAATATGATTATGTTTGCAATATACATGTTTTCCTTTATTTATTATGTTTACAGGTGTGTGTTTATGTGCATATGTGCACGCGTTTGTGTGTGTGTGTGTGTGTGTATTTGTGTAAGGTCAGAGGTTGATTGCAGGTGTCTTTTCATCCCTCTCCACCCCATTTCTTTGAGACAGCATCTCTCACCGGACTTGGAGTTCCACTGTTGTCAAGAATGGCTGACACTGTAGCCCAGGGTCCTATCTCTCAGACAGCAGGTATACACAACCATACCAACCTGTTTACATTAACTCTGAGAATCTAAACTTAGGGTCCCATTTTTGAGCAGCAAAGCAGTACTGACTGAACCATCTTCCCAACCCCCACTATCTGTGTGTGTGCATGCTCATGTGACAGCATAGTGTGTGGCTGGGGAGCGGTATTCCAGATGTGAACATTTTCCAAGGCACCTTTCCCTTTGATGCTTATTAGTATGCTTATTTGTATGAACATGTGTGAGGATGGGTTTGGTTACATCTGTGTGCAGGTGAAGACATGTGTGTGGAAACATGAGTGGGAGGTCAGAGTGTTACTCTTCACGATGACTTTCTATCTTGTTTTGTTGAGAAGAGGTCCCCTACTCAGACCTGAAGCTTAAACATTAGACGATGATGGTGACTGCCAAGCCCCACTGGACCTTTCCTCTGCCTTTTTATTGCTGAGATAACAACATGTATTAACATGCTTGGCTGATTTGTGAAGCTTCGGGTAAGATATATTTCCTCACATACTATGTAGACAGAGCTATCTTGCCAGATCACTTCCATTTTCTTCTGTGCTCATTGAGGGGCATCAGATGCTTTCTGACACAGGGAACGCCTGCCCCTTTGCTATACTGTCCTTTCCCTTTTAAATAGACCTTCCACCAGCTTCTCTCACATGCCCCATGAATTGCCTTATTTAGCTTTATCAGGATTGAACAAAAGGGGTTTGTGTGTGTGTGTGTGTGTGTGTGTGTGTGTGTGTGTGCCTTCTGTCTGAAGTATTTAGTATTCTTGAAGAAGACATAGCTAAATACATAGTACAAATATTTACACAGGCACTGATAGAGACAATATGTGTACTCCCCCGAATTTCTTTCTATCACTGCTAAAGATTCATTTTAATGGCAAGAAATAAACACCATTTCTATTTATCATTCAGAACATCAAGAAGTTTCTCATGAAGTAAGGAAGATTTGTGAACAAGTGTTTGGTTTGAGCAGTGATGCTGCAAAGTAAAGTTCATAAATCCAACCTCTAGCCAGCTGACCTCTTCTTTCTAAAGAACTATGTCAAATGATGTTTTCTGAACAATCTTTGAGATTAAATTTAAAAAGTTGATGGGGTTTTATGATGGAAAAGGAACACGTTTTATCTCATACGAAAAGAACATTGCATTTGTTGGCATATTAAAATCCAATAGAGGAAATGAAGGAGAAGAAAAGGAACATTTCAGAGAGGAGAAATAAAACCGTATTTATCAGAGCATGATCCTATAGAGTATTGGTAGGATTAACAATCTTATAAATCTGTATTGTCCTATGACTCCTTTAAATTTGAAACACAATTGTAGCCATTCTTGTTGCTCCTCTCTTACTATAGGTCTGGAATGTTGACTTTTGATCTTGTGGTTAGCTTACATGGATGTTCTACCTCAGTGAATATTGGCCCATATCATATGCCTTATTTTAGCATGGCTGAAAGGAAAAGTATCTGTGCAACTGTGTCTGAAGCATCTGTAGTAACCATTTGAAATGAACACACAGATGGGAAACGTGGATTTTGTCATTCCTGAGAAGACAACCTCTTGGTTTTGCTTTGGCCTTCAGTCTGGACTACCTATAGATAGATGTCAGCTTGCTGGTTTTATTAAGTTTAGCAGCATGGAAATTGATGCTATGAAAAATTATGGAAAATATAATTTGTTTTTTTTTTGCAAGGAAGAAACACATTTATCAATATAGAAATATCATTTTTATATTTTTCTTAGGAAGAAAATGATTATGGTAAAATCAAGCAATATAGATATCCATTACATACTGGGGGTGGGGTAGGTTTATCATTGGGAAGATCTAGATTAAATTCTCATACAGGAAAAGGTTACAACTTTTAGAATAGTTAACTGTATAGGATAGGAATATTTCTCTCAGTATTACTATACCTAATTTCTAACTGCCTAGAGGATTTCATATACATTGAAGCAAGCTTTGCTTAATTTGTTCTCACTGCATAGTGATATATTCATAGATCAAAGTTAAGTAATGCTTGAGAATTAAATCGTGAAGTCATTTCTTGCTTTTGCCTCTCTTTCTTCCTTTTCTTTATTAGAATATTGCATATGTTACATCTCATTCAGGACCTATAGAACAGTTCCTCTGGTTAACTTGCCACCTGTATACAAAAGTATATGGCTGTGTATAAATACATTTGGGTCTAGTATTCTTATATTTTGTTACTGTACTTCTTGAACAAAACAGAGTATGAAGTTCTTACTAAAATTTATGTTCATTGAGCTAGTCATCACAATATCATTGCTTCCTTTAAAATAGAAAAATTTCTTCAGTATTCAGTGTTCTTTTATTCCATAAAAATAATTGTTATAATAGTTTTTTATTAACATTAATATTATTATTGTGATGTTGGTGATGGTGGTGGTGGTGCTGCTGCTTTTTCAACACAGAGTTCCTTTTTTTCTCTCTATTTTTTATTAGGTATTTTCTTCATTTACATTTCAAATGTTATCCCCTTTCCCAGTTTCCTCTTTGATAATCCCCTATTCCCTCCCTGCTCCCCCTGCTCCCCAACCTACCTACTCCCACTTCCTGGCGCTGGCATCCCACTATACTGGGGCATAATAGAATCTTTGCAAGACCAACAGCCTCTCCTTCCATTGATGGCCAACTAGGCCATCCTCTTCTACATATGCAGGTAGAGACTGAGTCACACCATGTATTTTCCTAGATTGGTGGTTTAGTCCCAGGGAGCTCTGGGGTTACTGGTTAGTTCGTATTGTAGTTCCTCCTATAGGGTTGCAGATCCCCTCAGCTTCTTGGGTATGTTCTCTAGCTCCTCCATTGGGGGCCCTGTGTTCCATCCAATAGATGAGTGTGAGCATCCACTTCTGTATTTGCCAGGCACTGGCATAGTGGCTCCATCTATCCTGGAACTCACTCTGTAGTCCAGGCTGGCCTCACACTCAGTGGTTTGTCTGCCTTTATCTCCCCAGGGCTATGATGAAACACATGTACCACCAAGCTGGTGAGATGGCTCAGTGGGTAAGAGCACCAACTGCTCTTCCAAAGGTCCTGAGTTCAAATCCCAGCAACCATATGGTGGCTCACAACTATCTGTAACAAGATCTGGTGCCCTCTTCTGGAGTGTCTGAAGACAGCTACAGTGTACTTACATATAATAAATAAGTAAATCTTTAAAAAAAAATCTAAATTAGGAATACAACAGCTCAGCTGCATAAAGTATAATCTGTAAGGAAATTGCTTCATTAAAATGGGAATCCTATAATATCTTTTCTAACAGGATCACTGGAAAGCAAGGCAGCACTTCCTGTAGATATCATGGGTACTTGATCTACTTCTGAATGCTTTTCACTCTCACCTGATTGTATATACTTCTCTCTGGATGTAAATTACACACTTAAGCCAAAGGCAAAAGAATGTCAGGTAAGTTATTCTCTGCATCAGATTTGATGGTTAAACAAATGCACAATTTACATAAAGTACAATTTCTTTAGGGAGGCTATAGTGACCGTCTGGACTTGTTCTCAAGGTGTAGTTCTTTTTATATTGCTAGCCTATAGCTGCTAAGTGTCATAGGGGATAGACTATGTGAACTACATCTCCAACTCACGTTTACGGGAGTGTTTTTAATTTAAGTTCGACAACATTTTTAACCAAAGTATTTTCTACTTAGAACGAGAAATGGAGTTAAATATGGTGTCGTATTATAAAAATACAAATATAACTAACTTTTATATATCTGATATTGTAACCACTTTCTTAATGACTTTGATTTTCTTCTTTAATTTTTTGCATCTGTACCAAATTTGTAGATATTGGCATTTAGTCTAATGAGAGTACCTACAAAATTTCATATTATATTTCCATGTGCTTCGGAACTTATAAAAATCTAAGTATTAAGTAAATACAAGTTTGATTAATATAAATGTAATTCATTTTGTTTCTGCTTTGGTTTATATGTTTAATAGTGTGACCCACTATGTTCAAACTTCTTATAGAACTGGTAGTACTTACAAAAGCATTATCTATGCAAAAATGGTAGTTTGATTATCTGTATAAGATGATTTCCTTTGGAAGCTCATAATTCATGTCAGTTTATTAAATATTATAATATTTTTAATTACTTGAACACATTTAAATTTGAGAATCCAATTCTTGATTGTGAAATTTGTTACCATAAATTATTGATAGATAAAACCTAGTAATTCAGCTTGTAAGAAGCTGCTCACCTAGAAAAGTACTTTGCTACGCAATCCTGAGGACTGAAGTCTAGATTCCAGACACTTATATAGTAAGACTTACACACACACACACACACACACACACACACACACACACACACACACACACTGTCTCTGTCTCTCTGTGTCTGTGTCTGTCTGTCTGTCTGTCTGTCTCTCTCTCTCTCTCTAACATACACACAAATACACACAAAAGATGACACATATACACATCTGAGGTGTGTATGATTTCCATGAAAATATCTTTGAAGGAGATAGTTTTTTTTAAGTTATGTATCAGCACTTACATTGCTTTGTCCAACTTAATATTTCTATAATGAAAAAAATCACATACTTAATAACACTTAATAGCTTATTATATAGCTTTGTACATTAACAAAGAAAAGAAAAGACAAATTATATAAAAGCATACAATAAATACAGGAGGTGGGCTTCCCTTTCTCAGAGGAGGAGGCACGGGGCGGGGGATGGGGAAGAGTATGCATGGGAGAGTAGTACTGGGGGGGAGAGGGGCAACTCATATTGGGATGTAAAGTGTATTAATAAATGAATTATACATTGACCAGTAGAAAATTATGTTTGGAAAATCACAAAACATGCTCATGATTCAAATATAAATACTTACTTGAGGTTACTTGTATGTGCTGAACACTCCTGAAGCAGTAAATGGCCCAACTTGATATCTTATGACACCTAGTAAAATCCTTATTCTTTCTTAAAATTTCCAATTTTCTTATATTCGCACTGTAGTCTTCAAAGAAATGTCTTGGGAAGAAGAATTATACTTTACTTCAAATGTTGTACATCACAATTTCCCCCTCACTTTTGAATGTGAGGTTTTTTTTTTTTTTTTAGTTTGTCATAGTGGGATGGGGACATGACTCAACAGTTAAGCTAAGGTACTGAGCAAGTATGGAGATTTAAGTTTAGATACCAGCTTCCTCATTACAATTCCAGGAGCTGTTTCATACCTGTCACCTCAGCTTCGGGGAGGGAGGGGGTGGGGCATGCTATTTCTCAGCCTAGCAAAGGAAATGGAAACCCTGGATTTATATACTATCTCAAAGGAATAGTCAGGAAGCCTCTGCACATGTGTACAGGCACAGGCATCTGAACAGCATGTGGACACATACATACATTCATAAATAAATAAATAAATAAATAAATAAATAAATAAATAAATATTTAAAATTTGTACTTCAGCACAATTATAAGTGTGAACTTATTGAAGGAACCAAATTAATGATAATTGTTAATGTTTTATTTTATGAATATCTTTCATTAAGAAAGAATGCATATTTAATTTTAAGACTGCTCCATGAGTATTTTTCAAGTAAGAAATCCACCACAGTGGAAAATACTCTTAATGCATAGGGTTCAGGTGTTTGATTGTTTCTTGTAGAAAAACTGAAATGACTTTTATTACCTATTGCTACAAAATGCATATCTTTGGATTTCTAAGAAGATGAAGCTAATATTTCCTAATGAGGCACAGACACTCTCAAATATAAGACATTGGCATATAGATCAATTGTACTTAATTTATGGAACTGGATAAGCAGCAGATGGAAGAAGAGTATTCCAAGCCTCACTTTTCCTTCTGAAAACAGTAAAAGAAAACTCCCATATGATTGTTGCACTCTGTGAACCCAGAGTAAGCAACATTTTCAAGAAGACGTCCCTGCCAAGATATTTCAGTACCAACAGACTTTGTGAAAAAGATCTCTTCTTTTAGTCTCTTCACATAATTATTGACTTTCCAAAGTTGCTTCTCTCTCTTCAACAGAAGACAAAAACACTTTCTTACGTTTATCCCCTTTGTACTTCTCAGGCTCTGACACAAACCCTGAGAGTGATGTTAAAACTGTGTCTCTCCTACACTAGATTCTACCATGACCTTTGTATACTGTAGGTATTGAAGCTGACTTCTATCATACCACTAACCTTCCCTACAATTGGCCCCAAGACAGAGTTAGCAAAAATTAGCTTCATTCATGTGCCCTCTTGTAAATATATGTCTCTAACACCATCATTTCTATGGACTTCTTCAAAATAATAATTTTTATACTTTCAATTTTGCAATTGATTTGATAAGCAAAATTAATGAGTCAAATTAATAACTTTTTCTCCTCCCTTTCAAGAGCCTTTCCTCTCTTCTCTGCATGATTTAGACCAAGGATTGTTGGGACAAGGGAGCACTCTTTTCTTCCTCTCTGCACCACTAACTTTTTCCATTCCTTAGAAAGTGATGAGGCAGTCCTGGGCACAGGAAGTGTGAGCGGGTCCATGGCACAGAAGATAACTACTGTTGTGCACCGTTCTCATATGGAATTTATCTCCATTAATTCTTTTGATTCTGGCTACTTTCCTATGTTAGTTTCTGCTTCTCTGGGATTTTTTATCATTGACAGTTCCACCCTGTGTTGCCTTACCATGAAGATTAAATGTATCTACCAACTTCTTTTGGGAGTTTCCGTGAACCTTAGTCATTGTTCATTGTCACGCTCTAAAATGGGACCAAGCCTGCTTCCTTGTAAGGTATTAGGGATTATAGACTTAAAAATGTTCAAGAATCATTCTCAGATTTTTAAATTAAATTTAGCAAAGCCTTATTACTTTGACTGTAGGACTAAAATTTTAATATAACACAGACTGGTCAGTTAGAGTAGCAGTTTATCACCATACAGTTTTGAAACTATGACTTTAAGGTCAAGGTGTTAGCACATGAATTTTGTTGTACACATCTCTTCTTGGCTTACAAACAATGGTAGTCTTTTGTGTTTTAAAATATATATCAGAATCTCCATTATATTGAATCAGAGCCTGCTTTAATCTCATGCAGCTCTCAATTATATCTTTGAAGAAACTCATCTCCAAATATAATTTTATCCTGAAGAATTGAGAATTAAAAGTTTAACATATTAAGCCATCATGTTGGTGAGGCTTTATGGGCAACTGCTGGCCTAACCATGAGTGGACAAGGACAATAGTCATGTTAACATGGAAAAGGGAAAGTGCTGAAGACCTTAACTCCTACACAAAGAACCATAGGCCACTAAGAAAAGCTGAGATCCAGAGAAATACTCTTCCCCAGAGAAGGCCACAGCATTTTTTATCCAACATCAGGCCTATAAAAATACCTACACGTAACATTATACAGACTTAGCAATCTCTACTTATCTATTTGGAAATATATATGTGTGTATGTAATTACATTTATTGAAGAAAGAGGCTGTGAAAAAGATCTGGAAAAAGATCAAGAAGGGATATATGAGAGAGGATAGGGGAAGTGGGAAGAGAAGTAGAATAATTTAATTATAGTATAAAAACTAAAAATATAACTAAAAATAAAATAATATGGTAAAAATGATGGACAAATGATTTTGCAAATCAGGCTTTTTTAGACAATAGATAGCAAACTCTCCTTTGCTTGTCTTCAAGGCTGTCTATGGTTAGAAACATAGATACAGCATATGGATTTTATGTTAAGCTATTGATATTACTATACAAATCAGGACTCTGGCTACTACAAACACAGAGAGCTACATATCAAATTTCCTTAGTTGTCTTTGTAATATCTCCTGTTAAGCTTAGGGGAAATGGGAGATATTCCATAGCACTACAACCACTTTATCTAATGACATTTTCTTTTTTAACATGCTTTTCCAACTGCCATCCTTTATACACACATAATGTGTCTATTTAAACAAAAATCTGAAGTTTTTGAATACTTCCATTAAGTGATTTAATGTGGGGGCTGGAGAGATGGCTCAGTGGTTAAGAGCATTGACTGCTATTCCAGAGGCCCTGAGTTCAAATCCCAGCAACCTAATGGTGGCTCACTACAATCCATAATGAGATCTGGCACTCTCTTTTGGTGTATCTGAAGTCAGTACAGCATATTTGCATATAATAAATAAATAAATAAATAGATAGATAGATAAATAGATAAATAGATAAATCTTTTTTTTTGTTTTGTTTTGTTTTGTTTTGTTTTGTTTTGTTTTTTCGAGACAGGGTTTCTCTGTATAGCCCTGGCTGTCCTGGAACTTACTCTGTAGACCAGGCTGGCCTTGAACCTAGAAATCTGCCTACTTCTGCTTCCCAAGTGCTGGGATTAAAGGCGTGTGCTACCATGCCTGGCTAAATAAATCTTTTTTAAAAAGTGATTTTATATGATAAAATTATTTTACCAATTATTTTGCCATGAGATGTTTACAGACTTACCTATATTGAGAATTAAAACTTATAGTTTATTGAGCAAATATTTTCAAGTTTTAAGGTATTTAAGGAGTACCTCACTAATTATCCAAATCATCCTCGTTTTTCAATTTATTAAAATTGAGTGAGAAAGGCCGAGCCATGTGTTATATTTACAGAGGTCACACATGCTTCAGCTGCCCTTTCACATAGTTGAGTCTTAGTATTAACCATTAGCATTCTGATTGTCTTAAACCATCATTAAAATGTCAGAATTTAAAAATTTTCTTGCTACACATGAAAAATAGGAAGTAAAATAAATCCATTAAGATGATTCTATATTACTACTTTACATCTTCTCAATAACCTGAGAGATTAAAAGCACAGGCTTGAGTGAAACACACACACACACACACACACAAATAACATACATAAAACATAAAAAAGGGGGTGGGATCTATGAGATATTGAGACTTGTCAAGGTCAAAAGTTTCCATGAAGTAGAAATTGATGACTATATCAGTAATATTTTAGCAAAATCTCTGTGTTTTATTTATGAACACTATTAAAGAACAAGATTAATTAGTTTGAATATAAGACATAAAAGGATTTTTTGAAACTGTAGGTAGATTTCTATTGTACTTACTTCTACTCTGAGTAGATCCGTTTATTGGCTTACTTGTATTGTACTTTATTACCTCAAGGGAATTAGTATTTCTGATATCCTACATAAGAACTATGATATGTATGAATGCTTAAACTCTGGACTTGTTTAGTTAGTAGCTGAGAAAAGAGCAGCCTATTGGATGCTCACAGCCAAACATTGGACTGAGCATGGGGTCCCCAATGGAGGAGTTGGAGAAAGGACTGAAGGAGCTGAAGGGTTTGCAACCTCACAGGAAGAACAATAATATCAACTAACCAGGTCCCCCAGAGCTCCCAGGGACTAAGCCACTAACCAAGGAGTACATGTGGCTTCAGCTATATATGTAGTAGAGGATGGCCTTGGTCCTATGAATGGGAGGAGAGGTCCTTGGTCCTATGAAAGCTTGATAGATGCCCCAGTGTGGGGAATCAAGGGTGGGGAGGTGGGAGTGAGTGGGTGGGCATTGGAACATTCATAGAAGCAGGGGGAAGATGGGATAGGTATTTCCAGGAAGGCAGGAACAGGGAAAGGGGATAACATTTGAAATGTAAATAAAGAAATATATATATATATATATATATATATATATATATATATATATATATATATATGAAAAGAGCAGCCTATAAAAATTTTGCTATGAAGCATGAGAACATAAGTTGTGTCATCTAGCATCTACATAAAACCTGGGCAGGTCGACACATTTGAGTTAGATTCCAGTAATGAGGAGGACAATGGATTGCTAGAGCCTGATTGCCCAGCAGTTTGAAATCAGTTTTTATTTACAGAACTTTACTAAAGTCCTTTACTCTCTTTGTTTCTCTTATCCTGTGGTCCTGTACACTACTTTCTAATGCTTTAATTTAGCTCAAACACTATATCAATGCCTATTAAATATGACTTAAGTAAATTTGATTATTTTTATTCATCCATTTCATGAACTTTAAATGTCACTTCTATTCTTTTTTCCTTATATTATATGCTTTTCTGGTTTAATTTGTGTGTGTGTGTGTGTGTGTGTGTGTGTGTGTGTGTGTGTGTGTGTATGTGTGTGTGTGTGTGTGTGTGTGTGTGTGTGTAGGTGTATATGTGTAGCTACCCATGTGTACATTTCTAAATAGAATCTGTGTAGTCTGCATGTTATTTATACATATGCATTCATGAATGACCATTTGGTATTGGATAACTCATTGCCATGCTTTTCCCTTGAGAAGACTCTATCTCCCACTCTCAGCATTTCTTACTTGTCTTTACTCCTCTGTGTTGGACTTTTTTCCATCTATGCTAGCATGTCTATTGAAGTCATCCTTGTTCAGCTTAGGTTTAGGAGTCATTTTGATGAGATTTTATGGTTATAGTTTCAGGTACTACTAGGAGACAATTACATAGAGTTCACTTCATGATCTAACTGTTAAAAATAGTTCCTGCTCACTCTTCCTCGGTGTTTCCTGAGTCTTACACATACAGTGTTTGTATATGCAATCATTGGGACTGGGTTTCAACCCTATGCATTTTGGTCATGTCTACTCATATTTTGTCATATCTGATATGCTATGAGTCAGTAGTTCTATATAAAAATGTTGTGTTGGAGTAAACACAGAGGTGATCTTAGTAGAAACTAAAGAGAAAGAAGAAATGATACACATTTTATTCACAGGGAAAATACAGGCATTTCTTTGCATCTATTCTTAGAAAGCATAGGCAGAACTTTACTAAGGTCCTGAAACAATATAAAATTTCTGAAATAATATTTTAAAATTATTTTAATATAGTAGAGCTTCAGTTTTATAATAGAGCTTCAGTTATTTCTAAGTGTAAGGAATGAAACACTGTATCCCTGTGAATTTATCTAGCATATTTCTAGACACATTTTTATAGTCAACATAAATCATGGGTTTTCTTCCAACCACCAATGAATTTGGGAGTTTAACTTCTTCCATGTCTAATGCCCAAGAAGAGCTCTTGAAAAGTTTCTCTAAGATAAATGCAGTGTTTATTGAAGTTCAAAAGTGTGCATTTCAGAGAGCCATTTTCCTCTTATCATTCACTTTCAATGAAATAAGAAATATGACTAAGAGTTAATGTAGGTGGACAAGTATCAGAGATTTTTATGGTAAACCTAATGTACACATTTTTCCAGTGCTGGATAGTAGATTTGTAAGTCTATTTAATGCCTTTGTAGTGAGCAGTAAATGTGTAAAACTATAGACTGTTATATTCTTTTTCAACAAACAAGGACAGTAGATTCTATTGTAAATTAGCACGCCCAAATAAGGGAAAGGGACCAATGTATACAGTTATCTTTGGAAATTGGGATCGATGAGATATTGGATTAGTAGATAAATATTCATGCTCCCAAACCTGATGACATTAGTTTGACTTCCTATGGTAGGAGACATGTCATGCAAGCCATCTACTGGTCTCTTTTTACAAATCTAGACTCATTTGTGCCATCACACACACACACACACACACACACACACACACACACACACACACACACACCAAACAAATAAAATTATTAAATTTAAAAAATCATCTGTAGACTAATATGGTTACATATACAAAGCAGAGTAGGCCAGTTTTTAAATGCTGATGTACAAACCAAAGTCAAAAGAATAGATAACAATAAAACTGTTCATAAGTTTCAACTCACTGGTCTTGACTATAAAGCAAACTCAATTTGCTTGCAAATGAATAAAGAGTGGGGTAATGAATTGATATTGTCTGATTTTAGAACCAAACATTCTAGTACGACTCCCCACAGAGCATTGTATATGGGTCTCAAAGGTCCAAGCAGCTAATCAGGCAGACTACAGAAAAGAAAGCAACATAGTTATGACAACAGAGAATGGTTTGGGTAGAGAACACACGAAGCAAATACCTTAGCCACTGTGGAAAGTGAAATCCCTTTCTGCTATTGGAAATGGTCTTTGCTGTATAAGTTGTCAGTGGTGAAAGTGCACATTGCAATTCTCAGCAGTGCTTTGCTGGTGGGCTGTGTGAAGGTAGAGCAGATTGAGAATCAATAATCTCACTAGTTCAAGAGAAAAACCTTCCTTTATTTTATCTCCACTCTCTCAGCTGTTTTCCTTAAGTTGAACCTCTATTGATTTGAATTATTATAGCTTTCTTTTCCCTAGTGGATATTATTAGATGATGCTTCACTAGTGATTGTAGTTGCTTTGAACATTCTCTAATCATGTTCTCAATTAAAGCCCTCAGGTGGCTTTAATTAGAGATGCCAAGTGTGAAGACATGGTCATTGTGCCTCTCCATGTGCCTTTATGAGATAGTATTTCCTCAGTTCATGTCTCTATCAGAAAACAAAACAAAACAAAACAAAACAAAACAAAACAAAACAAAACAACAGAAACTCAGACTCAGGACAGGCTATACTTCACTTCCTTGTCCTTCATTGTTTTATATTTCTTGTTTGGGTTTTTGTTGTTGTTGTTGTTGTTGTTTGCTTGTTTGTTTGTTTGTTTGTTTCCTCTTGGTGTTATTTCTGTAGATTTAACTTGTCTTATGGAAAGTAAGATTAGCTGAATGTATGTTGCTATCATTCCTCCCAGTTATTTTCTGGATAGTTCAGGGCAGATGGAAGCCTCCCACTAGCAAAGCCCACAGATTTTAGGCTTCTTTTCTAATATTTCTTATAAACATTCTTTCATTTCTTCATTTGAATTCACAACTTATTTTAATAAATTTACTTAATCTGTCCTCCATTATAGTGAGCTAAACAGTCTTGAAAATTTATTTCAGGGTGAGAAATATTGAAGCCATTTAGATAAAAATGGCTGATGATTTAGCAAGGTAATAGAGTGCTTTCATAACATGTGAAAGGTACTGAGTTCAACACCTAGTATTTTCAAATAATAAGAGTGAATTAAATAGATGAGCACAATTCTATACCTATGACAAGTGAATCATCTCTGTGAGACACCATTGCTTGTGAAGTTAGGTCCCTTCTGCTCCTTCTCACAACTTGAAACCATCTGCAAATCCATAAGCCTAGTCTAAATCTTATGAAACATGAACCCTCATGAGTTGCCATTTTTCAGTAAATCTTTTCTTCATATGGCAATCTATGTACTAGATTTAGATCTATGACCTCAGAACCTTCTTTGTTCAAGAGCCACTTAGACTGGTGACACACTGTCTTCATCGCTAATCATTCCCTCAACTCACTGTCATCTCTCTACAAAAACAAACTTGGTAAGGAAGCCAAAAACTATAGGTCTACCTCAAGAGTCCTGGTTTTGAGACCATTTGTGCCTGATCCAGTTAAACAGCTCATTTGTCAGTTTTATGTGGCATAGCACAGATTAATCATTCAATCTATATTCATTCAATCTAAGGGAGGACAGTATAAAAAATATCAAACATACAATCAAAGAAAAGAGTGCAGATCCAAAAAAAAAAAAAAAAGAGTGCAGATCCCCAAGTCAAATTACAAAACCAGAAATAACCAAGATAGCAAGTCCCACCAAAATAACTAGTCTTATTCTAATGAGAACTTCCTAAATGAACCTCAGAACATAAAGTTTTAAAGGATATAAGCTTTATCTAAACATTCAAGGAATTCACACAAGATATGAAGGAATAGCTCATTGAACTCCAAGAGGATAAATGAGAAATTCTAAGTTATTTCCAATAAAATACAGAGCTGAATGAAGTAACAAAGGTAATTCAGTATTTGAAACCTGGGTTCAGTAAAGTGTTAGAAACATTAAAGAAAACTCTAGCTAACATGAAGATGGAATTGAAAACTCAACATTAGAATCCCCAAGGGAAAACCTTACAAGTATAATGAGTCAAGCAGATAATAGAATAACAAGACTTGAAAATAAAGCAAATTATCTGGACAAAATAATGAAAAAAATATGAATAGGTTTTTAAAATAAAGAAATGGACCATATAGGAAATGTGGAACACCATAAGAAGACAAAAAAATCTTTATGTTAGAAGTATAGAAATCAAAATCCAGGGTCAATGTCATAGAACAGATCTTTAACAAGATCACAAAAGAAAATTTCCCTGAACTAAGAAAAGATAAACTTAACCATATATAAGAAGTAAACAGAAATTCAATCAGACAAGACCTAAAAAAAGTGACCCATGACATATTATAGTTAAAACACTATATAATCAGAACAAAGAAAAATGTTTACTAAAGTTTTCAAGATAAAACCACAAGTTACATAGAGAGGAAAACTTATGAGACAAAGAGAGGAAAACTCACTTTACTAGTGGAAACAAGTCTGGAACAGTGCATTCCAAGTTCTGAAAAACTATGAAAGTCAGTATCAATCATGGTACACAGCAAAGCTATCTGCTATAATTGAATGAGAAGAAAAAGGTTTTCTTGATATAAATAATCTCCAAAAATCCATGTGCAGTAAACAAAAATAGAATAATAGAAGAAAAACATTAAGCAAAGGAATAAGCACAGCCAAGAGACTTTAGAAAGAACAACAAATATATAATTTACTGAAATGAAAGCACAAGTGAGAACAAGGATAATACCACAGAACAACTGTAATCTTCAGTATGTAAGTATGTAAGCTTTCTATACATACTTTACAATAATATAATAACTCTATAATATATAACTCTAATATTAATAGCCTAAATTCTCCAAAGACTTGCATACACTAGCTTAATGGATCAAGAAACAAAAACAATAAAACAAAACAAAACAAAACAAAACAAAAGGCTATTCCTACTAAAAGTGATTGGGAAGCAGTCAATTGGGTAGGTATTGCTATCCAAGCATTTGTCAATACATTTTTCAAACTGAAACTAAGCAAAAAAGAAAAAAAAAATCACTTTGATTTAATCAAGGATTGAATCAATCAATAAAATATTATAATAATTAACTTATGTTTATCAAACTGTGGTGCATTCAGTTTTATAATTCCAAACTGATGGAAGCAAGGTATGTATTAATGCAAACCAAACAATAGTAGGTGATTCCAATATTCCACTTTCTTCAGTAGATAGATCTTCTGGAGGAAAAAAAATCAGAATTAAATGACATCACACATCAAATAGACCTAATAGATTTCTACATATTATTCCACCCAAATACTAAAGAAATATGCATTTTATTTAGCAGGACATGGGATCTTTTTGATAAGAGAACAAATGCTGGGCCAGAAAATAAATCTCAGCAAATACAGGAAAGAGAAATAATCCAACTCATTCTATGAAGCCAGTATTACATTAATACCAAAACCAGGATAAGACACAGCAACAAAAACAAATCTAAAGACTAATATCTCTGATTAATATAACTGCAAAACTCCTCAGTAAAATACTGGCAAAATGAATACATGCATATATTAAGAAGTTCATGGACAATGATCAAGTTGACTTTATCCTAGAAATGCAGAGTTGGTTTAACACACAGGTCAGTAAATATAATAAATCATATAACTTAAATTAAAAAAATCACATGATCAACTCAATAGATAAGGAATATGATTTCAGGATAATACTCTAGCAAAAGTAGGCCTGGAGAAAACATTTCTCAATATAATAAATAATAAAAGCTATGTGTGATAATTGCAGAACTCAAATGAAGAATATCTTGAAGAAATCCCATTAACAGGAATGAGATAGGACTCCACACTATTCCTACTCTTGTTCAATGTAGTGCTGAAAGTACTAGGTGAAGCCGTAAGTCTAAAAAAGAAAGTCAAAATATAGTGGAAGAAGAAGTAAATATCTATATTTGAAGTTGATAAAATATTATATATAAGGGATACCAAAAATTCTACCAGAAAACTTCTAAAAATGAGTCAGTAATTTCAGTAAATTGATGGAATACAAAATCAATTTATAAAAGTCAGAAGTCTTTCTATACAATAGCAAACATATTCTGAAAGAGATTAATGACACACTCCCATTAACAGTATTGTGAGCTGGGTGGTGGTGGTGCACGCCTGCCTTTAATCCCCGAACTTGCAAGGCAGAGGCAGGCGGATTTCTGAGTTCGAGGCCAGCCTGGTCTACAGAGTGAGTTCCAGGACAGCCAGGGCTATACAGAGAAACTCTGTCTTGAAACAAACAAACAAACAAACAAACAAACAAACAACAAATAAAGTATTGTGAAGGGCAATGAAATATCCTGGAATAAACCAAACCAAGGAGATGAAAAATGTCTACAATGAAACTTAAAATTTCTGATCAAACAGATTGAGAAAGACCCTAGAAAATGGAAAAACATCCTGTGTTCATGGAGCAATAGAATTAGTGTTGTAAAAATTACTACCCAGCCAAAATAATTTACAAGTTCAGTGTAATCTCTATCAAAATATAGAAAACTTTCCTCACAAAAAATAGAAAAGTCATAATATTCATATAAACCACAGAAGACTCTATTTAGCCAAATGATTTCTGAACAAAAATAATACTGAATTACAGAGAGGGCAATTAAAACACAAGAGTAAAACATGATTACTAGTTACTACAGTCAGCTGATATATGATAAAGAGGCAGAAAAACATACACTTGAAAACATATAGCACCTTCAAGAAATGATTTTGGAAAAAAACTAGATGTCCACATGCAGAAGAATAAAATTAGACTATGTAATTAGACTAATGAAAGTATCTCTCGCTTGCATAAAATTACCTCCAAGTGGATGAAAGACTGCAGTGTTTTTGGATTTTGTTTTTTGTTTATTTCTTAAATATCTATCTATCTATCTATCTATCTATCTATCTATTATCTATCTATCTATCTATCTATCTATCTATCTATCTATCTATCTATCTATCTAGTAGGTTAGAAAGGTGCCTATTGGAACTTCGAAAGACTTTCCTGGAGAAGTATAACTCCTATGATGTCCTTTGGAGCTTAAGGCAGCATTGCAGAAGACTTGTCTTCAGTGATCTTAAGATAGTCAACAACTCATATTGCAACACTCCTATTAAAGTCAAATCTTTATGAATATTTAATATAAAAACATAATTTCCTGGAAAACTTATTAAAATAGTTTTCTATATTAGGTTATTAGTAAAACTAAAAAATGAACTAAAAATTGTGATAGCTTTGAAAACCACCATGTCTACCATCACAGGCATAAGTTGTTAAAATGTTTTTTGAGGTCTCATAGACCTTGATATTTAAAATTCCTTAAATGTTTAAAAATTTATTTTACTTATATGCATACACTGTAGCTGCCTTCAGAGACACCAGAAGCGAGCATCAGATCACATTACAGATGGTTGTGTTTGCTGTGAATTAAACTCAGGACTTCTAGAAGAGCAGCTAGTGTTCTTAAGCACTGAGACATCATTCCTGCCCATTTCCTACCACTTGAATATTTAAGCAATTCATTATGTTATTTGAAATCTTAGAACACTCTTCACATGATTTAATACTTTATTATAAATCGAAGTGGAAATTTCTGGTTTCTTTGGAGACTCACTTGTGTCATGTGATGTTTTCCTGGAAACTCTTGTGAGAGGATGTTTTTACTGAAGCAGACAGGTAGAAAGAGGTTTAGAAAGAGGTTTTGCTGTGAACAGGCACATGGTGTTTTTCTGAAAGCAGAATGGGAAACTGATATGTGATATTTTGCTAGAATGGATTCTTGAGAAAATATATAATGTTTGGGAAGTGTATAAATATAAACCAACAGTCAGTGGATGATGGTTTGCGGTATTGGTTCACATTACCACTCTTTGCTGGTCTTCACTGGACTTTGCTGACTCTGGTCTCCACTGGCAATGCTTTGTGGTATTGATTCACCTTGGCTTTTTGCTGTCATGACTCTGTAGAGAGAAATGCACCAAAAAACTTCTGGTGGTGTTCTAGTGGCTTCCTGCCCCTTCTGAGGATTTCGGTCGATTGGGAGAGGCTTGCAGTTTTTTGTTTTTTGTTCTTGTTTGTTTGTTTTGTTTTTGTTTGTGTGTGTGTGTGTGTGTGTGTGTGTGTGTGTTTTCCTGGATCAAACTGCGATTGCTAATTCATAAATGATATTTATGAGTGGACGAGCTACTTGTCAATTCATGTGAGCTGAACAGCTGATATCCTGACAACACAGACTTGATTTGCCCCAAAGAATTATTTCTGAACAGGTTCAGATCCTCTTTTGCCCTAATAACCTTTCCTTTCCACTACCTCTTGTGGGTGGTGGGCTAGAAGGGAGGTTAAAATATTTAAGTACACCTATTAAAGTAAGTTTTGAAAAAGATAAGCCTACTATATATAAACATATGGCATGTGCTATAAGGGTACTACATGATCTTATGCTGTTTGCTACTTATCTTCCTTTCCAAGCTGGAGATGGGGAGATAGCTCCATTGATGAAAGACCTGCTACACAAACATAAATACCGAAGTTTGGATTCAGAGAACTCACGTAAAATCTGGCTGCAGTACACATTATTTCCAGAGTGTAGGAAGCAGAGACAGTAGGAAACAGTGGGTTCACTTTCCAACCAACCTAGCTAAAGAGCAATACCCAACTTCAGAGAGAGAACATACTCACACAGCACAGTGGAGGGCATTTGAAGGAGATAAAAATATAAACTTCCATAAGTTCATGCACACATATGCACATATACTGCACACATATATATATATATATATATATATATATATACACACACACACACATCAACATATATAAAATATTTTCTCACATACATAAGAAGGCTTCCATCTCCTAATTAAACTTTGAATTATAATTAACATCTCAAAAGTTGAGTCCTGAGTATTATTATATGAATATTATAAAAATCTCAATATTTACTGAAAATGTCTGTAAGAAAATTCTTATTTACATTATGGCTAAAAATAAGAAGAGAATCTGTCTCCCCATGCTCTACTCTAATATTTTATAGTCATTGCTATATGATTTATTGAACAGGCAGTGGCAGGGAAGTGGTAGAAATGGATCATTCAATCATTCCTGTCACTGATACTGAGTGAATTTCTCTCTGAGACACTGTGGAGGTTGAAAGCAAATACAACTATCTGCCAAAAGGCAAACCAACAATCTGTCCATGACCACCTTTTAATGACTTACATATGATTTTTATTCTTTAGTATCTTACATTGCTCCTCCAACATAGAGATGTTCCCTTGATCTTAGATGGATGCAACTTAGGCAAAACACCAATAAGTATTGTAGATTGTAGTAATTGAAGAAACATACATTGTCAGATACAGATAGTTTGATTATTACATCTAATGGTTTGTGAAATTGATTATGTATGTAGCTGTTTTTATTTTCTATTCTTTTTATACTGAAATTAAAATTTTGTATATATTATATTCTAGCTACAGCTCTACCACTCCCAACTTTTGTGAAATCCTCCCGACCTTCCTTCCCATACAAATCTAACTATCCTAATTTTTAATCCTATTCTAAGTTTTAATTCTAAAACTATATTTTAGAGAGTTTTGTAACAGGTATCCCATAAGGAAACAGCATGTGCATTTAATATGGCTGTAATTATTATATTCATACTTTCAGATGTTATAAAAATCGTTTGTACTGTATGCTAATTTTTGGAATTATTAATCTACAATGTATATTTTGAAGCTGTTAAAGCATTTTCAATCTGCTTCATGTCATGATCTTTAATTGTACTATTTATTATAAAACATATTTATCTAGCACAGACATATTAAGGAGTTTTGATTATGATATGAAAGTAATTGATTTGGGAGAATATAAAGATTTTTACTCATTTATGTCAAATTTTTTCTTCAGACTGAAAACATTGAATATCTCCAATTTCTTTGGAAACAGAATTGTCCTTTTGTCAGTTCTAAGATTTTCAGAGGCATCCTTAAGATATGCCCAGGCAAAGAGTACATCATTCCTTAACTGTCACCTTTATTTTAGTCTCCACAATAGCTGTACTCCTAAAGATTGAAATATACAATAAAAATTGGTAGCATTTTACCTTCATAACCTTAAGTCATTCACTCAAACTGTCCTGGAAAACAATTTCCCGTTTCTGACCTTCTGTTTGTTCTTCTGAGATCCAGTTCATGAAGCGTGTTGCACAACATTAAGGTGATCTGCTTTCTGAATGTGTAATCCAGGGTGCCGAGACAGAAAAAGGCAAGATATCACTTTCCTTCCAAAATGCAGACTAAGGAGGAAACAGACCTGTCTCTCCTCACAACAAAACATCATAGACACTATTTGGTATTTACTTCTTTATCATAAGCCGACTATTTTTCTAACATGTGATTTCAAATTAAAACTCAATCGATATGGCAAACTTATTTTTCCTTCTGAAATGTGAGAAAATATATTTTGTGAATCTGTGATGTTACCACCAACTTGGGAAAAAATACAGACTCAGGAGGTTTTCCTGTTGAGTATTTATTCATTTAATTATTTATTATTTATTTATATTCAAATGTGTTTTTAGCTTAAATAAAATGATACTACTTTCCCACTCCTGTTCCTTTGTTCAGCCCCTCCAATATCTACTCAACACATACTGATAACCTCTTTTTTCTTTGATTATTACTGTTTATGTACATATGGAAAATAATATGCATTCATGTATGAATATGCACAGATATATAAGTAAAACTTATTGCATTTTTTTGTTGTTGTTGGTGGTGCTGTGTATAAGATTTCAGGACTGACCACTCTGGATCAGACAACCAATAAGGGAACTCATTTCTGGGAAAGTCTAATTCTCATTCTTGCAGCAGCCATTAATTTCCTATAGTTCTTTAGGTAGGGAAGGTTCCTAGAAAATTTCCCTCCCCTCCATGTCAAAATGCCTGTTACCAACTCTAGATAGCAGCTTGAATGTGGGAAAGTGGAGCCTAAAAAATAAGGCTGAGTTAGGTCTCATGTAATAGCCACCTTTTTCAGAGAATCAAACAATTTATATTTGGAGACATAAGGAAGGTCAAATTAACAAAGGTTACATGAGTTTAGACTGTACATAGTTATAATGACAGCAAGTGCTTGGAAACTGCCTCAGAATAATAATAGCGGATGATGCTTAATATGACGTAAACCCCATCATATTCATTACACCTTTAAAAGGCATGGAAGCAGATTCTATGAACAAATCAATTCATGGAGGAAGAAAGGTTGCAAGATGTCGCAGTTATAGTTTTACTGCTATGAACAAACACCATGACCAAGGCAACTTTTATGAGGACAACATTTAATTGAAGCTGGCTTACATGTTCAGAGGTTCAGTCCATTATGATCAAGGTAAGAGCATGGCAGCATCCAGGCAGGCATGATGTATGAGGAACTGAGAGTTCTAAATCTTCATCTGAAGGCCATTAGGAGAAGACTGATTTCCATGAGGCTAGGATATGGGTTTTAAAGCCCAAGACCCCAGTGGCTCATCTACTCCAAAAAGGCCACACACCTCAAGAAAGTTCCACTCTCTGGGCAAAGCATATTCAAACCATCACATGAGATTTTCATCTAATTTTCTAAAAGTTCTCTCACAAGATCTCAGCATGCTCCTTACACAGCTCAAGTTTTGGACTGTGCTCTGACAAATATCCACTTATAGGGCCATTGTTCTAGTCTTGTTTATGCAGTGATTTTTGGGGGGAAAAATCACAGTTATACAGCACATTTCCTGGTAGTCTGGCTTTTACCATCTTTTGGCCTTCATGCTGTGATGTTTCCTGATAGATAACTCTACTAGAAATATAATGTAGATATATCTACTGGGGCTGTGCTCCCCAGGATCCATCGCTCTCATCACTGTGTACAATCTGCTATGCTTCCGTGGTAGTCTCCATTTGTTATAAGGAGAAGCTTCTGTGATGAGGGCTGGTAGATACACATACCTCTGAGCATAAGGGTAAGATTTAGACCATAGTAAGGAGTGATTCTGGCCTAGCAAAGTGCTTATATAGTCTCTTCTAATGTGATGACTTTGAGCTCCAAGAAGCTGAGTAGGTTTTCAGTAACAGACATGACTTCCCTCTTGTTGAGTTAGCTTTACATTCAATGTGAGTTCCACTTATTTTGCCTATACATGTATATCCTCAAGTTGATGTTTATTGTTTTTCTAAAAGTGACAGTTGGGTAGGACTGTTAAGTTACTTTCCACCCATCACAACTTGCATAATATTTTCTAGTACCAGAGAAAAAAGCTAGACGATGTGAAGGAGGCTTTCTTGTTTGTTTATTTGGATTTTCAGGCTCTCCTTTTGTTTGTTTGTTTGTTTTTTATTGCTTTTGTACAACAGAGAGGCATAGAACCTGATATTGGTAGGTAGATACATAAGTAAGTATATCAGAAGATGACTACCAAAATTTTGAGCCAAATTTGAAGTAAGTTTGATTTTTACTGGGTCAACCCTAGAACTGGTTTGAATTGGGTTAAAGAGATCATCCCTAAGTCCATTTCTTGGGCTGCCTTTTAAGGAGTAAAATCCTGAGCAGTTGTAAAGCAGGTTTGTAGAAGAGAGACAATGAAGCAATAAGGAAATATAGAAAAATCTCCAAGAACATCATGTGATTGCCATGTGAGTGAAAAGGCCTCAGAGGGTCAGGCTGGTCTCAAAACCAAGTTAAAGTCATGAGTTGGGGTAGGTCAGTCTCAGGAAAACATCAGTATAGCTCACACAGTAAATAGAAACATATTCTTAACAACACAGTATAATGGCTCCTACCTTCAAAGTAGAGTCAGGCAGGCTCTTCCGAGGATCTGGGATGAGTTGGAAAAGGGGTAAGACTATGATCAAAGTATGTTCTATGGAAAAAAGATTTTAAATACATTTAATTTTTTTAAAGAAAGATTTATTTATTTCATTTATTCGAGTACACTGTAGCTGTCTTTAGACACATCAGAAAAGGGCATCAGATTCCATTAAAGATGGTTGTGAGCTATCATGTGGTTGCTGGGAATTGAACTCATGACCTCTGGAAGAGCAGTGCTCGCAAACACTGAGTCATCTCTCCAACCCTACATTTAATTTTTTATTAGATATTTTCTTCATTTACATTTCAAATGCTATTCTGAAAGTCCCCTATACCCTCTCCCCACCCTGCTCCCCAACCCACCCACTCCTGCTTCCTGGCCCTGGCATTCCCATGTATGGGGCATATAATCTTTGTAAGACCAAGGGCCTCTCATTCCATTGATGGCCAACTAGGCCATCCAATGCTACATATACAACTAGAGACACAAGCTCTGAGGGGGTACTGGTTACTTCATATTGGTGTTCCTCCTATAGGGTTGCAAACCCTTTCAGCTCCTTAGGTACTTTCTTTAGCTTCTCTATTGGGGGCCTTGTGTTCCATCCAATAGATGACTGTGAGCATCCACTTCTGTATTTGCCAGGCACTGGCATAGCCTCACAAGAGATAGCTATATCAGGGTCCTATCAGCAAAATCTTGTTGGCATATACAATAGTGTCTGGGTTTCTTGGATGTTTAGGGGATGGATCCCCAGGTTGGGCAGTCTCTGGATGGTCCTTCCTTCTGTCTCAGTTCTGAACATTGTCTCTGTAACTCCTTCCATGGGTATTTTACAATTTGCAAAACACATGAAACTCAAGAAAAAAGACCACAGTGTGTATACTTCATTCCTTCTTAGAATGTTGCTACATCCACTCCAGTAGTGACTTGCTTGGCAGGCCTGAAAACCTGGAAGCAATTCTGAGGCAAAGAGTTTCAAAGGAAACCCATCCTCATGGAACCTTGGCATTCCCATAGCTAGAAAGGCCCAGATTTGTCCCTGCAAAAGGGTCTTACATGGTTTCTTACAGTATTTTACTAAATAAGAGTTAGAAATCTCAGGGCAAGCTTAACAAAGTATATGCTTAGAATCTTCTACAGCCAGGTATAGTAGAGTACATTGCATATTAGAAGCAAGTTGGTGAATTCTTCTGACACATGGAGATTTCTCACAGATTCTTATGAGCATAACCAAGTTACCTTCATATGCAAGAATTTACCTAGGCCTAGGAAATAAGGGGCTGTGGTAATATTCTCATTATTCATGAGAAGGTCTGCTAGAGCAGAACCCCCAGGTGCTAGCATTCACAAGGCTCAAAGGAGTAGCACAAGTTGTGACTAGGATGTGAAATCCTTACTTGTCATTAGCTGATCCTAGGCAGAGCTGTTTATTATTTATTGTAAATATTGCCTGGTTCCTGTAAGTCATTTTGATGTATTCATTCCTTTTGTATTGTGTCATTGTAACTTGGTGGATGTATCTCTAGCCTGGTTTCTTGTTACCCTGCTGTATAAAAAAGTTTGATGCTTGAACTCATAATTACATTCAAATTTCTACACACCCTCTCTTGTGGTCTCTGTTTGTCACTCGCCGAACTCCTTGCCCACTTGCTCAAGGGAACCTGTTCCACGCAGACGGGCCTAAAATTGTCTGCGGCAGAATGGGGTACATTTAATTTTTTAAAAGAGGCTTTTAGGTCAGAGCAATATGTGATCACCTGAGTTTTGTTTCTTTCTATTGTTTGTTTTTGTTTTTATGTTTGTTTTTGTTTTTATGTTTGTGTTTGCATTTGTTTTTGTTTTTCAAGAGAATGTTATTCTGTGTAGCTTTGACTGTCCCTGAACTCACTATATAGACCAGGCTGGCCTGGAACTCAAAGATTCGCCTGGCTCAGGGTGCACCAACAACACCTGGTGAGTATTGTGTCTTAAGTACGTGGTATCTGTTGAGTATTTATTTTTGTCTGAGCACTGGGAGGTACAGTCAGGTAGTGTTGCATAGTATTTTTTGGCTTTGAGATTAATGCCAGTGAGAATGGAATAATCATAAGTGCATAAGCACCTGAAACACAGAATTATTACAGATAAACACAATTTAGCATTAATGGGATTAACGTCTATTGACAGGCAAAGAACTTCTTCTCTGGGTTCTCTCAGGGAAGTTCGAGAATACAACTGGCATGCAAAATGAACTGTGCAGAGCTATAAGGTAATTTCAGGGAAAAAAAAACAAAAACAACAAACCAGCCCACTTGCTTGTTATTCTTTCAAAAGGCAGCCACAGAAAATAATAGCATGAAAAGTAGGCTCCAAAAGAGCAAGAGAATGGTTTAAAATAATGTACTAAAATGTGGGGGTCACAAAGAGATTTACTGTGTACTTGTGCAAAAGAGCTATGGATGCACAGCTGCACAGACCTTTATGTGAAAAACCTTTCCTATGTGCTGCTCATTAATGCATCACTAGGATGTAGTTGCAAGCCTGGCACAAAGGATGTGATTTTAACTTAGTAAACAAAATTTCCTCATGCATTTTACACAAAAGACATTAAATAATAAGACCTAATAGATTATTACCTTACCCTTGTCTTAACCCAATACTTTAAATACAAGGAGAAAATGACTTAAGGGTGTATTTCCCGAATTCAGGATGAACTGAGCTGCTAATCTCCTGTTTCATTATCTATCCTGATACTGGCCCGAAGATGATTCATATGATTCAAGACATCCTCCTCCTTGCGTTGTGAGTGCATGTAAGTTCAAGTCAATCCATTTTGCTATGATACCTCAAAGTATCAATAGATTTAAGGTTATACAAAATCTTCTCTTCCGAGTTGAATATATAGGCAGTTCTCCTTATCAAATGTTAGCTTCCTATACATCTTCTCTTAATCAGATATCTTAAATAATATTTCTGTTTTCCTCTAGTCATATTGAATAAGGTCACTGAAGCTGATATACAAAATGTTCACTGAAGACGGGGCCTTAGAGGTTTAAACATATGATGTAATATCAATGGTGATAATAGCAACAAAACAAAAATGACTATCCAAAACAAGGGCGTGCGCCCTGTAGAGGTTCCTCATGAGGTTCAGTAGTTGAAGGTTGTATTCCTATGCAACTGGCCTGTGTGCAGGATTACTATAATGATGCATAACAAACAGTGGGCACACACTGAAGTAAACTTAGGATCTCACATTCCACGGGCAGAAATCACCACCACTGGGGCTACAGGTTCTTTGTAGGTTATCTGGAGACTTCTTCCTGGTCCTTTCAGTCTCTGGTGGGTCCTCACTTTCTCTATCTTGCTGCTTGATACTCTATTATCCTTTGCTGCCTCTCCGTGACCTTCTTTTCTTTGTCTAGACAGGTACTTATCATTGGATGATAGGTACAATACCACTGTGTTGCCATTTAAGATATTTGACTTAATTTCATTTGTAAATATTTACTTTTTGAAGAAAGAAAAAAAGATCACATTCACATCTCTATTTTAAGGTAGCAATTCAATACGGTGCATTGATGAGAGTGTTGAACTAAATTCAAAGTTCCTGCTCACCCCCTTCCTTTGCAGCTTCTGTCTCCCAATTTCAGTCCACCTTACCAAATCTCTGCACTTTTCCCTTAAAAATAGCCTTTTGCGGCGAAGCCTCAGTGGAGCATTAAATTTGGAGTTCAAATGATAAGCAATTGAAAACTAGACCCTTTGAGCTATAGAGGCCTTGAGCCTCATAAAATCAATTTGTTTAGTTTTCCTCTCTTGAGACGAGGGCAGTGAAGTTTTAAATCAGTCTATGGATGAATAAGTCCTTTCACATAATGAAAAAGTCAAAGTAAGCTAAAACTGGAGATATTTAACAAATTTTTATATTTGTATACATTGAACAACTAGTTCCCTAAATGTACAAATAACTAAGTATAAAATTCTTAATTGTGTTTTATTTAACTGCACAAACAGAATGTCTTTGTAATTTCAATAATTACAAAAGAGCTAAACAGAATGATTTAAATTTTGGGATTAATTGAATGTGACAGATAATTATTTTCTGAAACTAAGCACCCCTGGGGATGCTAATGGGGCCAAGACTTACTAAACATAGTTTCTTAGAGTGCATGTTCCTTTAAGATGCATGTGGAAGAGTCTCATCCCAATATTTCCTCCTCCCAAATGACTACCTGTGGAGAGTGCATTTGGTGGTCTTCCTTTCACGCAAATAATGTTTTCTGTTCTTTACTAGAATGAATGAAGACCTGTCAACTATTACAATACCAAAAAAACCAGTCCAGCACTCACTGATAAGCAGTTATTAGCCCAAAAACCTAGAACACCCAAGATATAATCTCCAAAACACAAGAAAATCAAGAAAGACCAATGCATGGATACTTCATTCCTCCCTATAATAGGGATTAAAATATGAATGGAAGGAGATGCAGAGACAAAGTTTGGAGCTAAACGAAAGGATGGACCATCCAGAGAATGTCTCACCCGGGCAGTCCATCACATAATCAGCCACCAAATGCAGACACTACTGCACACACCATCAGAATATTGCTGAAGGGACCCTGATATAGCTGTCTCCTGGCAGGCTTTTACAGTCCCTGACAAATACAGAAGTGGATGCTCACAACCATCTATAGGGCAAAACACAGGGTCCCCAATGTAGGAGCTAGAGAGTACCCAAGAGCTGTAGGGGTCTGCGACCCTATAGATGGAACAATATGAACTAATCAGAACCCCCAGAGCTCATGTCTCTAGCTGCATATGTATTAGAAGATGGCCTAGTTGGCCATTATTCGGGAGGAAAGGCCCCTGGTCTAGCAGTGTTTATATGCCCCAGTACAGGGGAATGCCAGGGCCAAATAGTGGGAGGGGGAGGGTAGGGGAGTAGGGCTGGGGGTGGGTATCGGGGACTTTTGGGATAACACTTGAAATGTAAACAAATAATTTCTCTAATAAAAAAATATAAATAAATAAATAAATACATAAATGAATGAATGAATAAATAAATAAATAAACACCATGTTGTTTAATCTGGTTGTCAACATGACCAGATTTGGAATCAAACAAAAGTCAAGCCATTGAGCACTCCTGTGAGGAACTCTCGTGACCATATTATTTAAATTTGGAAGACGTAGCACCAATGTGGGCATCGTCTTCAGGTGGCAGACCACATAATGGAAGTGGGAGGAGGAAGGTGTTTGTTTTTTGCTTGCTTGCTTTCTCTCCTGCCACCTAGATCATTTTCTGTTACTGCCACTGTTTTACTCCTTTGCTGAGATAGAGCCTAGGTTCTCTTCTCTAGGAATCCTCCAGGCCATCAAGACTTCATCTTCAAGTTGGGGCTGCTATGATATTGACAACCAGCCTCATGGATTGAATGGCACACACACACACACACACACACACACTATATATATATATATATATATATATATATATATATATATATATATATATATATATATATATAAAATATTCAGTTCTTTAATTCCAGAGAATTCTTACTAAATCACATCTTAATCACCACACAAGGATAAATAACTTATTCACTGGGCAATTAGACCATATAATTAATCTCAAAAAACAATTCCATCATACTATTGACATTTAAATTTGAAGGAGTACTGTGTTCCTACTACGTTTTGGCATAAAACTGGGTTCTAAATTCTAGAAAGCTCAACATCATGGAAGAATCTCTCTCTCTCTCTCTCTCTCTCTCTCTCTCTATATATATATATATATATATATATATATATATATATATATATATATATATATATATATATATATATATATATATATATACATATATATATATACATTCTTTCATATATATATATATATGAAAATTCTCTACTGAAATGGTTTTCTCTCTTTTAAATCCAAAGAAATTGGGACTTTCTGTTGCTTGCTAGATTAAGCAATCCTATCAGTCAGTTTTTCCAGATAACTGTAAGACTCATAACATGAAAAAGGGACCTCTCAAGATCTCCTATTTTCTTACACATGCACAACATAACATCAGTTATAGTCTCCAGTATTGTTGCCCACCCATGGGATGGAACCCAAGTTGACCATTCACTAGTCAGCCATTCTTTCAATCTATGCTCCATTTTTGTGCCTGCATTTCTTGTAGACAGGAGCAATTTTGGGTCAAAAGTTTTGTAGTTAAGTTAGTGTCCCCTTCCAATTACTAGGGGCCCTGTCTGACTATTGGAGATAGTCTCTTCAGTTTCCATACCCACATTGTTGGGCATTTTGTTAAGGCCACTCACATTTGGAACCTTCCACATCCCAGGTGTCTACACTTTTCTAAAGGTTTCCCCAACCCTCCACCTTTGGCAGCTGCATATTTCCCTCCATTCTCCTGGCCTTCTTTGCCTTTCTTCTGCCCCCCCCTACCTAATTTAACCCCTTTACCCTCCCCCTAGACTCCCCCGCCAAGGTCCTTCCCTCTGCCTTCCATTATTTTGTTCCTCCTTCTAAGTAGGATTGAAGCATTCTCACTTGGGCTTTCCTTCTTGTTTAAATTCTTAGGGTCTGGGGGATATATAATAGGTATTCTGTAATTTGGGGCTAATATCTACTAATCAGTAAGAACATACCATACATGTCTTTTTGGGTCTGGATTACCTCATGCAGGATGATATTCTCCAGTTATATCCATTTGGCTGCAAAATTTATAATGTCCTCATTTTTATTCCATTGTATAAATGAACCACAATTTTGGTATCCATTCTTAGGTTGAGGGACAGCTGGGTTGCTTCCAGTTTCTGGCTTTTAGGAACATAGTAGAGCATGTGCCCTTATTGTATGGTGGAGCATCTTTTGGCTATATGCCCAGGAGTGGCCCTCTGAGAGAGTCTACCAGCAGCTGTCTGAGACAGATGCAGATACTGACATCCAAGCATTGGACAGAGGTTAGGACTCCTTTGGAAAAGTTAGCGGATGGATTGATGGAACTTAAGGAGAAGGTAACCTCATAGGATGATCAATAGGGCCAAGTAAGCTGGACCTCTGGGAGATCTCAGAGATTTAGACACCAACCAAAGAGCATACATGGGCTGGTCCTTGGCCCCAGTCACATATATAGAATAGGACTGCCTTTTTTAGCCTCAATGGAATAAATGTGCCTAATCCTGTAAAAATTTGATGCCCCAGCATGGGGGGATACCCAGAGGTGAAACACCTCTCAGAGGTAAAGGGCAGGGGACATGAGTGGAAGAACTCTTCGAGGGGGCTTGGGAGGGGGGCCAACATTTGTTACATAAATCAATAAAATAATTGATTAATAAAAAAGAAAATATTAAAAGAATTTTTGGATGGAAAAAAATTTAGAAATAGCATGATGTCTTAACCCCGCTAAACACATAGCTGTCTATTTCAATTTATAAGTATTATATATGTGTGTAGGAAGTGATTCCATTTGAGCCTTAGCGAATTTATAACAAAACCATTCCATTTTTTAAAATATAAGAAATAATTTTGAGTTTTATCCAATTCTTAATCTTCATATAGTTGTGATACTGTTGTATATGGAAAGAAATATAAATGAAATAATTTACCTATATTTTCCTACATGTATTGTAGACAGGTGTGTTATTATTCTGCATGTGTTGTAGAATCAGAAGTGAAAGAATGTTTGAGTCTCACTAAGGTAAGATGTCAAAACTGAACTGTTTTCTCTCAATTTTTTATGCTAAAGAAACTGCCATTGTGCTATTCCTCTGTGTGACTACATTTGGAGGTGGAGCTTTGGATAAGGGTAATCAGTGCTAAATACAGATTGTTACAGTTGGGATTTAATCAGATGGAAAACATTTTCTCCTAGTAAGAGGTAAGAGGAAGAGACATCAGAGATGACTATCTCTGCAAACACAGTGGGGGAGCTATGTGAGGTTGAATGGAGAAAGTGATGATTTGCAAGGAAGAAAGAAAATCATCACGAGAAATCACATTTGCTAGAACATTTATCTCAGACTCCTAGTCTCAAGAACTCTGTAAGCTATCAGCTCTCTGCTATTATGTCAGTCCAAACTGATGAGGACCCAGAATAGTTTGATTTCTCTGCATTATCCCAGATAAGTTCTCTTTTTACTCTCTGCTCGACTGTCTACCTCACATTTTAACTATAATGTCACTGTGAAGAAAGTGATTCCAGCTGACACTTCACTGAGACGTAGTGAAAACATTCCATTTTGCAGAGTATGGGGAATGATTTTTGAGTTAATTCAGTCCTTAAAGGACAAAACTTGGCATCACAAAACCTCCTGTCACCGTTGCCTCTAATTAGTCATTTCCTGACAAGTAAAGAAGGCCACACATGGCTGAATATTAAACGAGATGGAATAAATGACTATTTCCCTTGGACCTTATCTTTCTTACCATAGCTGGGATTATTTGCCTTGGAAGTCAGTGGAAACATGTTATACAATTATATATCTTAGTTTCATGGCCAGTTGAAGAATATTTTTTCTTTTGATATCATGACATATTCTATACCGCATCACAAAGGCAGAGTGAAAAGAATGATTTGTGATTCCAGTAAAACATGATGTACAATTTATAAGATACCTTGAGAATCAATTATAAACATTTTAATGATAGAAATTATCCATGTGTTCTTTATTTCACATGTCTCTGAGTGTATTTTAAAAATTTAACAACATATCTTTCATTCATTACCAAAGACAAAGTAAAATTGCAGAAATATAAAAGTCACTGAATATTCAGGACAGCCTCTATGCATTCTTTCGCTTACCTCTGATTATGGCTTTGCACTCTGGATTTGCAAAGTAAGTCAGTCTCTTTAAGCTAACACTTGCGAAATATGCATGAAGTAGACAGAGGAGAAGCATTAATGTGATGCATTAGGAGCCCTTTGAGGGATGTCATCACTGAAGCACAGGAAGCTTAATGATTGCTATCCAATTGCCTATCTATCGGGTCTGAAGAACAAAGTCTTGTCTCAATTGCCTACCTTCTAAACTGTAGCAATGTCATGGTACTATTATACTAAACATACGATCATTCATAGGAATCTAATATGTGCTCTCCTTTAAAAATGGTAGCTCTCAAACGTGTTTTCCTCGAGTACTGAAAAATCTATCCATTGAGCAAGCATATTAGATACATATTTCTTTGTCACTTCCCCATTTAAGATGGGATCATCGTAAAAGGCTGTGACATGAATTGTTGTGGAAAAGATCGATTAGTTTAAAAGCTTTTTCCTTTTAGCAGATGTGATAGTCATTATATTTCACCCTTTTGCTCATGATTTTTCATAGAGCCATTTTAATCATTTATTCATTTAATTTTTTTTTTTTTTTTTTTTTTTTTTTTTACCAATACTGTGAAGGTCTCTTAAATCTATTTCTGAGTTCTGGTTTTCCCTGCTAATCACTGGATTTGAACTTCTTGGAACTAAAAACAACTGCCTCACTCTGGAATCTGTTTCTTCAGAAATATGCTGTTTAAAAGGGACTTTTCAATCCTCTTCCCAGGTCAAACTCAGTACTTCATATATAATTCCTTACTGCATTTTGGAACCGCACCTAAAAATGTTCATGAAACATCAAAGGAGGATACGCTTTGAACCTGAGGGGATAAAGGAACATGGAGCCAGGCTACTCAGCAAAGCATAAAGCACATATTTAGGATGGCTAACTGTAAGTTTCACTTCTTCTCCTGGTATGCTATGGCTTTTTTTATTTCATGATATGATTACTTTATTTAGAAACAATGAGAATAGATCACATCATGGTAATAGGCACATTATCTGTCATCTTGTTTCATAATAGAAATGAAAAGCTGACAGGGAATAAAGTAAAGACTGCTTTGATAAAATTAAATTCATGTATCTGAATTATCTACTTCCCTTGACCCTAAATGTGGGAAACCTAGCATATTGGAATAATATTAAAAAGTGATGATTGATGTTTGTAATTAGTATTTACATGCTTCAAGTATTTTCACATCAAAATTTGATTTGACCCTTTTACTAAGCTTGAGAAACCAGTATTATAAATTACCATTTCTACTTGACACGTAAATAAAGGTGTAAAGGAGCTGGAACTTGTTGAAAAGTTAATCTAATGTAAGTACTAAATCCAGATCATTCATTTTCAGAGCAAGTTCTGAGAATGCACCTTAACATTTTTTTCTTACTGTTTTATATGGTCTTGGAACATTAAACCACACTTACTGATATACCATAGAGAATGTGTATGGCCTTCTGTTTCTCATGACTGGGAGAATACTAGCACCACCCTAACAAATCACATTTCTTATTACCCATTAGGAGAGATAAGAGTATCTACATCTAAAACTTTGATCATAATTTTCAATTTATTATTTACTAACTGCTTGTATAGTTTCTAAATCAAAACAGATACAGAAAATTTTCCTATAATTATTTTATAAAAGCTAAAGATTGCTTTTAAAAGTACCAAAGAAAAAGTACTTGAGTGGAAATTCAGAATCTGCCCATATATCCAGGTACTCACCACACATACATTAGTGACTGTTAATGCGGTGCTTCTCCACACAGCTTGGAAATTTAGATATATGCCAATATTAAAGGTTGGAGAGTGTTTATCTATATATCCATGCACTTTAAAAATTTTATTAAGTATTTTCTTTATTTGCATTTCAAATATTATCTAATTTTCTGGTTTTGTCTCCAAAACCCCCTATAACCCCATCCCCCTGCGCATCAACCTACCCACTTCTGCTTCCTGGTTCTTGCATTCCACTACTCTGGGACATCTAGCCTTCACAGGACCAAGGGCCTCTCCTACCACTGATGACCAAGAAAGCCTTCCTCCACTGGAGCCATGGGTCCCTCCATGTATACTCTCTGGTTGGTAGTTTAGGCCCTGGGAGCTCTGGTGGTACTGGTTGGTTCATGTTGTTGTTCTGCCTATGGAGCTGAAAACCCTTTCAGATCCTTGGGTCCTTAGCAACTCCATTGGGGACCCTATGCTCAGTCCAATGGTTGGCTGAGAGCATCCACCTCTATATTTGTCAGGCACTGGAAGAGTCTCTCAGGAGACAGCTATATCAGGCTTCTGTCAGCAAGCATTTATCAGTGAGTGCATACCATGTGTGTTCTTTTATGATTGGGTTTCTTCACTCAGATGATATTTTCTAGATCGACTCACTTTCCTAAGAATTTCATAAATTCATTGTTTTTAATAGGTGAATACTACTCCATTGTGTAAAGGTACCACATCTTCTGTATCCATTCTTCTGTTGAAGGACATCTGGGTTCTTTCTAGCTTCTGGCTATTATAAATATGCCTGCTATGACCATAGTGGAGCATGTGTCCTTATTACATGTTGGAACCCAGGAGTGGTATTTCTGGGTCCTCAGGTAGTACTATATTCAGTTTTCTGAGGAACTATAAAACTTGCCATGGACTGGGCCTAGTTGACCCCCCTCAATCTGTGGGAATCAGGGGTTTGGACAGATGGGCATGGAGTCAGCGAAGGTGGGGTGACAAACAGACTGGACACGAACGAGTGTGGATCTGAATGCAATTTGTCAAATCAAGCATCAGACTTTTTATACAGAAGAAAATAGGAAAGTTAAGTAACACACAGGCAAGATACAAAGAGGTTACAAGAGGTTACTAGATTCTTACACAAAACAGAGGAAATGCAAACACAGAAGGACTGGCAGAAATCAACTGGGTTAAGATTCAATGTTAACAACTGGGATCAAAAACAGCTCCACCTAGGATGGCCTAGTTGGCCATCATTGGGAAGAGAGGCCCCTTGGTCATGCAGACTTTATATGCCCCAGTACAGGGGAACGCCAGGGCCAAGATGTGGGAGCGGGTGGGTAGGGGAGCAGGGCCGGGAGGGGGGAGGGTATAGGGAACTTTCTGGATAACACTTGAAATGTAAATGAAGAAAATATCTAATAAAAGTTAGAAGAAAAAAAAAAAAAAAAAAGAGCTCCACCTAAGGTCCACTTAATCTTAGAAGTGATAGTTCCTATTGTAGACTATTGTATATTCCACCTCCCCCCTAGGCCATTGTAAATACTTGTATCTGGGTGTAACTCAGCTAGCTATAATTCTAAATACCTAGCCTGGTTCCTCAGGTCACAAACTTCCTTATTCCTAGATAATGGTAAATTCTTGTGTAGGGCGGTGACTTGGCTATCCATGCCCAGCGTCAGATCAAGGACTGCCTAGAATCTAACTTAGCTATATGTCAAAAATTCAATCCTTAGAAGCACTTATAATGAAGCAATATTAAGGGAAAGCACACAGATCCGCTTACTAACTAAAGCAATGACGTTGGAGCAATCTTTATATAGGATGCCACGATTCCAGGAGACTAAGTTTCCTTGAACTTCTCACCTCAGCATTGCGCCCAGACTTTCCAGCCTGTCAGGCGGGTCACTACTGGAGTGGATATAGCAGTTCTCCCTGTTTTTTTTTTTATTTTTTAGATGAAGTTGCAGAATGTCCTGCCTTGTGGTAGTAGTTTCCCCTGTCTGATTTTTAGGACATTGGAACACTGGCGGAGGGCTTAGCTAGGTCAAAATTCAATCTTTGAAAGCACTATAATAAAATCCTATTAAATGAGAGCACATGGATCTATACACCAGACTAACATGGGGGATATATGGGTAGCCAGAATGTTTTCCCAGGAGATGAGTTCCTTTTGAAACTCTGTGTCTCATGAGCACTTTAACTGATTTCCAGAGTGGCTGTACCAGCTTGCAATCTTACCAATAATGGAGGAGTGTTCCTCTTTCTCCACAACCTCACCAGCAGTATCTGCTGTCACCTGATTTTTGATATTAACCATTCTGACTGGTATGAGGTGGAATCTCAGGATTATTTTGATTTGCATTTCCCTGATGACTAAGGATGTTGAACATTTCTTCAGGTACTTCTCAGCCATTTGGTCTTCCTTAATTGAGAATTTTTTTTTAGCTCTGTACCCCATTTTTAATAGGGTTTATACTTCCTTGGCCAGTATTATTTTTGTCTGTAGATAAAATTAGGGCATTTCTTTCCCAGTGGCTAGCTTGTCACAATGGGAGCAATACCACATGGAAACAATGGTGTTCAGTCTTCTTTGAAGTGGGTACTATCAGGAGCATCCAAGTCTCCTAGTCAAAAGATCTAGTAATAATGAAGAGATTTTAAATGTCATAATCTGTGGATTTTTGATGATTTTTGAAGACTATCTATAAAAAGTATATATTGACTGTTAAACTTTAAATATGTTTAGCTATTTACTATTTGAATAATATTAAAAACACTTTATGATAATTTAATCAGAATCTAATATTACCATGAGTTTATCTTTAAGTTACATTACTTAATCATCCTAAACAGTGAAATAGCATCTATTAAAAGGACTGGGTCTAAGCCTTATAATCTTAATAAGTAGCATAGGCAAAATGCCTATCTAAAAATAACAAAATTTATTTAATTTTTTATATCAATATACACAAATTGATGTCAATAAAATCCTTATACCTGTATTAATTTATAAATTCTGTACCATTGTAAGAAAATGTAACTTCAAGTCTGTATCAAAATATAAAGACTGTTACCAATGTATGATTATGGCTATAAAATGTTTTGTTTATGAGTATATTTAGTAATCCATTCCCATATATCTAGTTTCTCATAATATTACTCTATGCTTTTTTTTTCTTTTCAGTCCCCTTCTATTTACCTAACAAAGAAAAGATACATAAGATGAAACAAAAGATAGAAATTCCCAAGTCTAAATCCTCTATTTAATTTCCTTCTTGTCCAAAATTATGACCATTTCTAAATTATCCTTTAAATCTAAGTTTGGCATTTGTTATCTAGTGTCTGTATGCTGAGAAAGTCCAGGACTTAACTGAAGTCCTTACTGACTGGAACTGTTTGAAATGCTGAATGCACCAAGGTATCTGGAAATCAGCAGTTATTCCTGGGAATATCAGGTGAGACAGGGAGCTGGAACAATAGGTCATTTCAGCATCCTCGAGGATGAATCTTGTCAGAGTTGTATCTTGGTGTTCTATTTTGTAATATATTAACCATATAATCAAAATTTTAGGGATCCATCCCATAAACCACCACCAAAACCAGACACTATTGTGGATGCCAACCAGAGCTTGCTGACAGGAGCCTGATATAGCTGTCTCCTGAGAGGCTCTGCCAGTGCCTGACAAACACAGAAGTGAGTGTTCACAGCCATCCATTAGACAGAGCACAGGGTCCCCAATGAAGGAGCTAGAGAAAGTACCCAAGGAGCTGAAGGGGTTTGTAGCTCCATAGGAGAAACAACAATATGAACTACCCAGAACCCACAGAGCTCCCTGGGACTAAACCACCAACCAAAGAAAACACATGGTGAGACTCATGGCTCTAGCGCATATGTAGCAGAGGATGGCCTAGTCGGTCATCAATGGGAGGAGAGGCCCTTGGTCCTGTGAAGGTTCTATGTCCTAGTATAGGGGACTTCCAGGGCTAGGAAGCAAAAGTGGGTGGGTTGGTGAGCAGGGGGTGGGGGGAAGGGCTTTTGGAGGGGAAACAAGGAAAGGGGATAACATTTGAAATGTAAATAAAGAAAATATCTAATTAAAAAAAGATTTTAAAAACAAAAAAAAGTAGTTATATATATATATATATACATATATATATATATATATATATATATATATATATATATATATATATATATATATATGGATTGTACATGTTGCACAGATCAGTTAAAGGTGAATTCTTTTTCTTTTTGAGCATGTGAAAGACAATTGTATTTTTTATGATCAATAACCAATTGTAATAATTCTTTATTCATACCATGTGAAGAATGGTATGATTAATTTTAAGGATTTATTGGCTAATTTTAGCTCAAGTTTTGACTAGAGATATGGGCTGTTCCCAGTAGAGGGATCAGCAAGTTATATTACCTGTCCTGTTTGGTCTTTTTAAATATTTCTTGTTTTTAGCGAAGAGCTTTAGGGGGTCTTTCCCTATCATATCTAATCCATATCACTTTGGAAGGGGTCCAAAGTCTTTTCTCCTTTCCTGTTAACAAAAATACAGATGTTCTCTCCCAAAATAGTATGTCCTTGGTCTGGTAACCCAAAATTGATTGGTTCAAATTATCAGCCTCTTATATTTTTCTAGGCTTGCTCTACTCTGACTTTTCTCCAGAGGTTTAATAATATCATTAATACCTCCAAACGTATGATCATCTCCATTTTGATAATTATAAAACCTCAAAATACTTAAAACAATTTTAAACAATAATTATTATTTGTTGAAGTAGAATTTCTCTCTGTCTTGTGTTCTTTTTTCATAAATTTGAAATAAAGGGCCTTGGTTTCTTTAATTTACAATTTATAAAAAATTTATCACTATTTCTCCCTTCTATCTTTAAAACAATACACTTTTCCTTTATTCCTCCCTTCTTAGGAAATTAGTATCTCTTCAAAACCATCGAAATACATTCGAAGCAATTACTACTATTTCTCCTTTCTTTTATATCCTTTAAACAATGTCATTTTCCTTTATTCCTCCCTTCTGTGGAGATTAATATCTGTTTATTTTTATCTGTTGAGTAGGGTTTCTCCCTTTGTTTCTACATTTGAGATCAAAGGTCTGGATTATTTTATTTCCTTCTTTTTATGGAAATTAGTATCTGTGGATATATTTATATCTCCTTTTTTTAATGTAACTTGGATTCTGATCCTTTCCTATGTATTTAACTTCAATTAATTTGCTTTCTAATTTTGTATGAGCCTATTTCTAGGCTGATTTATGACTGAATACCATGCTAAGCTATCCCAGAATCCCTATATTCCAAGAATCAAGTTGTTTGTGAAGCCTATAGAATTCTTAAATTTCTACAAAGCTTTCCATAATTTTCCTTTATTCCTCCCTTCTACCTTTTCCTGCTCTCTGGCCTGCCTTATCTCAACAGTGCAAGCCTGCTCTCTCTGGCCTGCCTTCTCCCAGAAGGAGCTTACAGAATCCATGGCTTATGCTCTTGTAGCAGCCCAGAACCTGAAAGGGAAGTGTGGCTGAATCCTTAGCCCTCAGTCTTGTGTCAGCATGGGTTTGCCTTAGCCTTAAGTGACAAACTCCAAAATCATGCATGGCAAACTAGCAAGACAGCTCTGATCTGCATACCAGCTCTGATCTGCATACCAGCTCTGATCTGCATACCAGTTCTGATCTGCATACCAGTTCTGATCTGCAGGGCTCGGGTAGGAACCCCATGGCTCAGCTCAGCTTGGCTGAGAAACCAATTTTCCCCATCCTAAATTTTAAAAAGAAGGCATGCATACTTGGGAATTTAAAATTAATTTTTAAGAGTGAATTCCTGCCCAACATAGGACACCATCTATTGTATTAATATTTTAATAAATCCCATTGGTGGATGGTTTCCACACTATCTACCCTAACGTTTTGGGTTCCCAAATAAAAGATATAGCCTTTATATTTTAATATAAACCAGCACAATAGCTGGGACATTTCCTAACCTCCTGATTGTTAATCCACCTCCCACTGATAATCCTCAGTTATCACTTACTAAATTCTATATTCTACCCAGTTAGGCAGCTCTCTGGGCCATACTCTCTAGCCTCCTTCACATGGCTACAATGTTTTCCTGTACTCCACTCTTCTCAGGCATGTGTCTCCTCTCCTCTCCTCCTCACTCTCCTTGCATGATGGATCTCTCTTACTTCCTCTCTCCATCCCAAGCCTGGGAATCATGGAAGTCCTGGCTTTGTCTTTCCTGCCCAACCGTCAGCTGCTGATATCTTTATTTCCCAATCAAAACCAACTGGGGACAGGGTCTCCCAATGTCTTACCAGCAGACACTCATGTAAACAGTTTTGGAGACCCAAATTAACATTAAAATACAAACATTAGGCCAAATCCACTACAGGACAGGTTTGAAATGGTCAGATATCAGGTTCTGGTTGGAATTTTCTAGTTGGCTCTAATTTCTTGTGTCCTGGAAAATGTAACTAGACATGAACATATGTAGTAGAAACAGGACAATATATTTTTTAAAAGTTGCCCTTCCATTGGAGGAAGCTGGCTGAATGAGAAAGAGAGAGAGAGGGGAAGAGAGAGAGAGAGAGAGAGAGAGAGAGAGAGAGAATTAGCAAAAGGTACATACATGATGAGTCTGCCATGAAAACACTAAGGCAATTGGGCGTTTGCATACTGTCATCTTTCCCATGTGTGCACTGTTACTTGGAGCTTCACAAACAATCCTATGTTTGTATGTCTCACTAGCATCCCCAGTCTTTACCTAACGGTATGCATGTTTGTATAGATTGAGGTCACATGTTCATACACAGTCATGAACATTTTCAACAAGTTCCAGGCTTCCAGCCTCAGTCTTCTCTGATAGTTTTCCTTGTTGATTTGACAGAGTTGATAAAGGGCCTTGTGTCCTCACATGCTGTCATGAGAGTGTCAGATAAAGGCAAAAAAAAAAAAAAAAAAAAAGAAAGAAGTGAAAACCAGACATTTATGAGGAGAGAATTCAATTTTATGCTAACACACAGCCTGATAAGAAATTATAACAATAGAACTCATAAATTAAAACTCTTGGCATGCTAAATGCAATAGTGTGATCCAGACTGACTCCTAAAACAAGCAAACAAACAAAATGTGGAAACCATGTGAAATTCAAATGAAGTTTGTGGTTAATTTTCTCACTTCTGATAAATGTGCCACTGTTACTGTTATGGAAAATGTCAGAAATGCTGCAAACTCAAACCTTCAAAAACTAAGTCTGCTTTCACAGAGTTGGAGAACTCAGTAATTTTCATTACTCTGGTCCCAGAGTAGTGTTTTAGAGACAACACCTGATCTAGAGTTTTGGTCATGATTTTTAAGCTGCACTGCATTACTTTTAAAGTTTTCTGTTATTTCATATTGTTCCTAACCAAAGGTGGGGACAGTTAAGCTGATGTATGACATAAATGAAGTACCAATGTAAGACAGTATATAGTACTCAGAAATACAAGTATAGTAAAAAAATTTTAACTCATTTAAATCTTTTTCATCACTATAAAATGTATTGACATTGGGTAAGTTTGCTGTATAGTAAATGTCACTTTACTGGAAGATTCACTGGGAAGCTAATATATTACAATACTTTCATGAGTTAGTTCTATTCCTAATTTCATTCTAGTTATATTTTCACAGCTATATTCTTCAAACACTATATTTTAATATTTTAAATAAGTTTCATACAATATATATTGTTAATATTCAGCCTCTCAAAAATCTGTTCCTACCTTCAAATCATCCAAAACTCAAGATTCTTTTCTCTCTTTGATTTTTAAAATCCCAATTGGTCTAATTTGGACTCACAAATACTCTTAAGTGTGAGGCCCCCATGAACAGGGAAGACCTGTCAGGATCACAAACCTAGAGAGTAATTTTACTCTAACGAAGGCTATCAGTTGCCAATGACTCCCCAGTTACGGTTGGGGCTTCCTGCTAACATTTCCCTATCTAAGCTCAAATTGTGTGTGGCTTGAGCTTGCACACTTCTCATGCATGCAACTTTAATTGCTATGAGTTTATATGTGCAAATTGTCTAGTTTTGTCCTGGAATATTTTTTCTTGGAATCATCTGACACCGCTGGCTCTTAACCTTGGAGAATGGTCTGATGAAAATCTAAACACTTCTCAGTACTTTACTCTCTGCACATTGGCCAGTTGTGTATCTCTGTGATAAGCCATTAACTGGATTAAGACACTTCTCTAGTGAGAATAGGGACATGATAATTTTATTTTTATAGCAATACATTATTAGTATTCTTTAATACTACTCAGTTTGGCAGAATAATGATGGTAGGTGTTAGTACCAGGACACTCCAAGCCCCACCTAACTATGTGACCCTAGACCTTCGTTGCCAGGACAATGACCTTCAATCCTACAATCCACTTGGCTCAGTCCCCACCCTCAATGATGTGACATCATTTTCCGTATAAATTAGGAAGTCACCCCCTCCTTGTTCTTTCTTCTCTCTCTTCTCTCCCACCTCTTTCTCTCTTTTTCCTCTTCTCTGCCCTCCTACCTGCTCAATAAACCTCTCCCATGTAGAATCACTTTGGCCTGGTCTGCTGTTTGGTTAATCTGCTCAAAATACATACATATATATATGGTATTTTTCATATCACTTGTGACTTGGATTGGAATAAGCGGTAAAAGCCAACAGCCACCAGTGCCTGGTGTTCCCCAGGGGCCACCCCAGTGGATGCAGCATCCATGGTAAGAATCCCACTGCCCTGCAGCTGTGCCAACTCTCTGCATAGCCATGCCAACTCTAGTCCTCCCTCTGGGCCAGAACTTTGGGTGACCCAACTCCTGTAACTGCTGATAAGCCTCTGCCAAAAGCCTAGCTCTCAGACAGAAATGGTTGCCTGAGAAATGGCTTGGCACTCACTCAAAGGCTGGTGGAGGGAGGGCTGCTGTTGCCATTTTTCACCACGTGGCCCACAGTCACAACTAAGTGAGCTGTGTCACTTCTGCACACCTTGTAGGCTGGGCTTCCACACTCTCATGCACTGGTTTGCTAAGAATTCCCACGCAGACCACAGGGCTTGTCAGCAAGGATGAGCCCCCCAGTTCCCGGAACAGAGCCTGGCCAGTTCAGTCTGAAAACTAAGGGGCAGCGTTCCAGCCAACATAATAGCGGAGGAGACATTGCCCATTTAGATCTTACACTTCTCTTCTGAAAGTTACTCTCTTTCCTCAGGGCTCTAGCTGAAATCTCTGGCCAGGGTAGAGCACTTTCCACAGTAGGTCCAGGACCTACTGGGTGGCCACTAGAGGTCCTCGTTATAACCTGGGCACTCTAGCCTGGCTGATTCCCTTTCTGGTTTCTGAGCTGTTCTCAGGATGCAGGTAGAAACACCAGGAACTTCCAGATCATAGGCAAAACATACTCCCAGATACACCGCTGGGATGACTCCTAGAAAACGTCAAGCCTTTCACGCTGACTCCCCATTTGAGGGCATCGAAATTGATATTTCTTTGCAATAAGGTTTGGACTCAATATTTACTACATAATGGTTCCCAATGGCCACTTAATGGCACTTTAGACCCAGTTGTTTTAAGGAATCTTAACACATACTGCTAGTGAACCAGTAAATGGGAAGAGGTTATCTATGTAAAGTCTTTCATTCATCTCTGTTTCAATCCCACTATGTGTTCTTCCTGCTCTCCAACTCAACTTCTGTTAGCCATGAATCCTGCACAACTTCCACTAGACGATGCTATGATACTGGACCCAGCATATGAACAAATTCCTTTTCACCGTAGGCCTGCCTCTGTGCCATGTAGAACCTAAACTGCTGCCTTGGTTCTCTCCCACTGAGACTCTCCAGGGCTTGCCACCCCCAGCTCTCCTCCTCCTTCTGGGCCTACTGCAGACCCCCTCCAGATGCTCTACCTTAACACCTACTTTCACACCACCTATCACTCGCTCTAAGGCCACCACCAAAAGCTCAAGTTCTCCACCCCAAGAAGAGTCCAAGCCAGCAACTGTCCTTCCCTTAAGAGAAGTTGCAGGGGTGGATGATCTGGTCAGAGTACACGTTCCCTTCTCACTGAGTGATATTTCTCAGATAGAGAAGAGATTGGGCTCCTATACTTCTAATTCTTCTGCCTTTATCAAGGAGTTTCAGTGTATCACTCAGTCGTACAGCTTGACTCTTCATGATATACTCATGATACTCACTAATAATTTGCTTACCGAAGAACATGGGTGAGTTTGGGAACAAGTGAGAGCACATGCAGACGAGATTCATCAAACAGATAGAGCATATCTAATCAGAGCGGAGACAGTGCCTGACCTAGATACTCAATGGAATTATAATTCCACAGGTGGTATTCTTTTGGCGGGTCTGAGAAAAGCAGCTTTAAAGCAGATAAATTTTGAAAAACTTCAAGAGGTTGTCCAAGACAAACAGGAGAATCCATCTCAGTTTTTAGAATGCCTTAAAGGGGCTCCATTACAGTATACCAATCTGGACCCTGAGAACCCAGAGGGTAAACAACTCTTAATGACTTACTTCTTTTCCCAGAGCTACCCCAAAATTAAAGCTTAATTGGAGAGGGGACCTCTTACTCCACAGGCAGAAGTCTTGGTGCAAGTCTTGGTGCTGGCCTTCAAGGTGTACCATGGGAGAGATGAGAAGGTTCACAAGCAGTGGTACAATATGCTGACAAAGGCTGTCTGAACAGCCCCAGTTGTTACCCTGAGCTCATGGTCTCCTAAGACTCAGGGAACGCCGGGTACTTGCTACAGGTGCGGTCTACAAAGTCATTGGGCCAAAGCCTGCCCTAATCCCCGAAAGCCAAGGGGGCCAGGCCCTAGGTGCCATCAAGAGGGCCATTGGGCCATTGAATGACCCCGTGTTACACAAAAGAGAGGGATATCACTTCCAGATAACCCTCCAACCGATCTTCTAGGCTTGTCTATGGCTGACTGATGAAGCCCAGGCTCCTCTGACCCGACTACTGCCATCATGAACAGAAAGTTTAGAGTAGAATCGTGGTCTGTGGGCGACCCATCTCTTTTCTCTTGGACACCAGAGCCACTTACTTGGTCCTAACAGAGTTTTATGGGCCCATATCTCCCTCTCATTTTCCTATTGTCAGGGTAAGAGGACAACCTCACTTCTCATATCAGACCCCACCACTCAATTGCATTTTTAGGGAGGTACCTCTCATCCATTCCTTGTTGGTAGCGCTCACATGTCCTGTCCCCTTATTGGAAAGAGACCTCCTATCTAGGCTATCTATTTCTTTTGCTCCCCATATTCGCCTGAACTCAAGCTCACCAGCAGTTCCTCTGCTCCTCCTTTTAGACAACCAATCTACTAACACTACCATGTCATTCCCTTTACCATTTCACAGGTAGATCCCAGAGTCTGGGACATCCAGAACCCCTCTGTCGCTAAACACCATTTGCCTGTTGTCGTCCAATAATTGGACCCTACCAGGTATATCACCCAGGCTCAATACCTTCTCTCTCTCCAGAGCCTCAGGGGACTCAAGCCAATCATCTCTGACCTCTTGAGAAAAAAACTCCTTCACCCTACCTCTTCTCCCTTTAACACCCCTATACTGGCAATAAAAAATGCAATGGTGTCTATCGTTTAGTCCAGGATCTCAGACATATTAACTCTGCAGTGGTGCCTCTCCACCTGGTTGTGGCTAACCCCTACACACTTCTTTCTACTATCCCCTCAGGTACTTCCCATTTCTCAGTCCTAGATCTTAATGATGCATTTTTCTCTATACCTCTAGCTGTCCAGTCACAAAACATTTGCTTTTACCTGGACAGATCCTGATAACCCACTTTTCTACCCAACTGACTTGGACTGTTTTACCTCAGGGATTCCGGGACAGTCCACACCTATTTGGACAGGACTTAGCTTCTGACCTACTATCTCTATCTCTTCCTAAATCTAAGATCATACTTTACATAAAATGATGTCCTTCTCTGTAGCCCTTCTCTAGAAATCAGCCAGACTGACACCTTGGCTCTTCTGAATTTTCTCTCTAATCGTGGCTACAGGGTCTCACCTCTATAGTCCAACTTTCCATTCCTCAGGTAACCTATTTGGGACTAACAATCACCCCAACCCATAAGGCTATGACGTTAGACAGAATTGTTCCATCTACAAAGGAAGAAATTTTGTCATTCTTGGAAATAGCCAGTTTTTTACGTTCGTGGGTCCTTTCCTTTTCTCTTCTTTCTCGCCCTCTATACGAAGCAGTGTCAGGCCTCACCCACTAACCTCTTTTAAAACCCATTACCAAGCCCTTTCAAAGGCTCCAACAGGCCCTCCTTAGGGCCCTGGCCTTAAATCTTCCTGACTTGACCAGTCTTTTTTCTCTATATATAACAGAAAAGGAGGGATTTGCCCTTGGAGCCTTGGGCCACCAAATAGGACCTTCTTTTGCACCTGTGGCATACCTCCTGTTCTTAGTGAACACCTCCTCAGGGTGGGTAGAAGAATTTCCCACAACTAACAAAAAGCTCAGACAGTCTCCAATCTTCTCCTCTGAGAGTGATCATCCCTCCATTTGGTGTTCTGGTCTCTCTCCAATCAGACAACAGACCTGAATTTACCTCCCAAGTTTCTCAGATCCTATCTAAGGCCCTAAACATCCCCTGGCACTTTCACATCTCTTACCACCCTCAATCTTCAGGCAAGGTAGAAAGAACTAACTGCTCCTTAAAAACTACTCTTGTTAAACTGTCATAGGAACTTCATCTTGACTGGGTAAATCTCTTGCCCGTGGCTCTTTTCAGGCTGCGAGTTCTCCCCAAGTGACCTCTCCTCATCTCACCTTTTGAACTCATGTACAGATGTTTAGTCCTAACTCCTGGCTTCTTGCCCAAAAACTCTCCCCTTCCAGATCATTTGCTTACCCTATTACTTTCTCATCTCTGATCTCACCTATGGAACTTTGCTGACCATCATCTACCTCCACCACACTCTGTGTTCTGTCCATTACCTGTTAATGTTGGAGACCAAGTCCTTTTATCCCCTCCAGCCTTCACCCCTCTCTCCAAAATGACAGGGTCCTTTTAAGGTAATCCTTGTAACTCCTACAGCTGCTAAGCTCGAGGGATTCTGTCATTGGGTCTACCTGTCTCACTTGAAACCCTTCATTGCCCCACCCAAAGATAATTCCTCTTCATACACATTGATCCTACAAGGACCATGCTCCAATAAGCTTTAGAAGACATCAAGATCACCCATCTTGTCTCCCATCCTAGAGAATGAGGCTTCACTCTGGTAGCCAAACCCGACCTCACTGCACAACACACTGGATTAGTTGTGGCCTTTTTATCTTTTCCTTGCTGTTCATTTAAACTATGCTTACTATTCAAAAGCAGATCCAATCCTTGGCAGCCATGGTGCTTCAAAAACCAGAGAGGACTAGACCTCTTGATAGCTAAAGAAGGTGGTTTCTGCCTATTCCTATGGGAAGAATGCTGTTTCTATGTCAATTCAGAATAGTGAAAAATAAAATCCAGGAACTACAGGCAGACATAAGAGACTTCAGTAACTGTGAGACATCCAGTGGATCCTTCCACTCGTAACACCTTTTCAGGTCATTTTCCTGGCATTATCATTCACTCCTTGTCTTATTAATCTTGTCTCTATGTTCCTTCAACAACAAGTGCAAAAAAATTCTAACCAAAACTGTTAATCAGCTCCTGTTACAGGATTACCAGCCACTGCCCATAGACGACTAGCAAACAGATTCTGATCGTGAAGACCAGATATACCCTGACTACGCCCCTAAACAGCAGGAAGTAGCCTAAGAGACACAATGCCCCCATTCCCTCTTCACCATTGGTCTCCCCCCTCTTTTTCTCCCCTTCTTTTTATAATAACAGGAAGGGAGGAATGTTAGTACCAGGACACTCCAATCTCTGCCTAACTATGTGACCCTTGACTTATGTTGCCAGGACAATGACCTTCAATCCCACAATCCACTTGGCTCAGTCCCCACCCTCAATGGTGTGATGTCTTTTTCCGTATAAATCAGGAAGTCACCCCCTCCTTGCTCTTTTTTCTTCTCACTTCTCTCCCCCCTCTTTCTCTCTTTTTCCTCTTCTCTGCCCTCCTACCCCCTCAATAAACCTCTCCCATATGGAATTACCTTGGCCTGGTCTGCTGTTTGGTTAATCTGCTCAAAATACACACACACACACACACACACACACACACACACACACACATATATATATATATATGTATATGGTATTTTTCATATCAGTAGGTTCATAGCAAGTATCAACCAATGTGACTATATAAAAATCAAAGTTTCTGTTAAAAAAAGAAGTGATTTTTAGAAAAAACAGATACCTATAGAATAAAAAAAACTTTACCATGTACACTTCAGACAAGGGCCAAATATTCAGAATTTACAAAGAACTTCAAAACTAAAAATAAAATGAATAAAACTGCCAGTTAATATATGGGCTTATGAGTTTAATAGACACCTGTTCAGATTATACATATATATTAATATATGTAATATTTAATATATATTATAAACCACAAATGGCAAATAACTGATTTGAAAAGCATTCAGTTTCCTTAGGCATCAGGGTAATTTAAATTTAAAACTGCATTGAGATTCTTCCCCATCCTAGACAGAATGGCTATCATCAAATCTGACAACAAATGTTGAAAAGGATATGAAAGGAAAGAAACCCTTAAGAAATGCCCCACATATTAAAAACAAGCACACTAGTTTCAGGCAAATGAAGGGAACTAGAAAATATCATCCCAAGTGATGTTACCCAGACCCAGAAAGACAAACATTGTACATTATAAGTGGATATCAAACATCAAGTACAAGATACCATGCTACAATACACAGACCCAAAGAATCTAAGTAACAAGGAAGATATAAGAAAAGATAATTGAGTTCTGAGGGGCAGCAGAAAGAATGTAAACAGGCAACCTCAGGAAATAGGAGGTTAGGGGGATGCACCAGAATGTGCCAGAAACCTGGGAGGTGAGAGACTTTCAGGACTCACACGGAGGAACCTTTGGTGAAATGCCAGAAGTAGGGAGAGGGAATTTATTAAGCCTACCTCCAGCAGGAAGACAGGCCATTCCACAGTCTCACCTCTGACCCATAATTGTTTCTGTATGAAAGAATTGCAGGGATGGAAATGGAGAGGAGCCTGAGGTAGAGAGATCCAGCAACAGGCCCCAAATGGGATCCAGCTCAAGGGGAGGCCCCAAGGCCTGCTACTATTACTGAGGCTATGGAGCTCTCACAAAAAGGAATCCATCATGACTGCCTGCAAAAGACCCAACAAGTAGCTGAAAGAGTCAGATGCAGATATTTGCACCCAACCAATGGACAGAAGCAGTTGACCCCTGTTTTTGAATTAGGAAAGGCTGAAAGAACCTGAGGAGAAAGGTGATACTGTAGGAGGACCACCAGTCTTAAGTAATCTGGACCCCTGAGATATCTCAAACACGAGACCACCAAACAGACAGCATACAGGTGATATGAGCCCCCCCACCCCCAACACACATACAGTAGACTTCCAGGTCTGTGTTCATTCAGAGATGATGCACCTAACCATCAAGAGGTTGGAGGCCCCAGGGAGTTCAGAGGTCAGGTGGGGTAGGGGGTGGGGGCATCCACATGGAGGAGTGGGGTGGGGGCGAGGTGTGGGATGTGGAGCAGAGGGTGATGGGGGGTCGAAGAATGGAATATGGAATGTAAAAACTGAATTAAAAATAAAATTAAATTAAAAAAAAGGATATTTGAATCTCACTAAGAACAGGAAATAAAATAGACACTAGGGATAGAGGGAGTTCAGGACTGGGAGAAGGGGGTTGGTTAGATGAACAAGAGGGCTCAAAATTGTAGGGAGGACCGAGGGAGCGAGAACTGGAGTCAGTGTTTGTGTTGGGGGGATGGCATATTGTTGATGAGCTAGAAATATAGGGCAATGGAATTTCCCTAGGAATCTGAGGCTGGCCCCAGCTAAGACTTCTAGTAGTAGGGGATATGAAATGTGAAATGGCCACCTCCTTTAACTAGTCAAAACTTCCAGTAAGGGATGGAAAGAGTAACCCAGCCACTAAACATTAGATCCACAATTTGTACTGCCTATAAGATGTGCAAGGATAAAATTGAAGCTTAAATTGTGGGGATGACCAACCAATGACTGGTCCAACTTGAGACTCAACTAACCTGGACTCATAGGGGCTCACAATGACAACCACCTACCAAAAATCATGCATAGAATGGAAGTAGGACTCCTACACCTATGTAACCGATGTGCAGCTTGATTTTCATGTATGACCCTTAACAGAAAGAGCAGAATCTCTCTTTGACTCTACTGCCTACCTTTGGATGCCTTTCTCCTTGGTGGGTTGCTTGTTTAGCAACAAAATACTCACAGGAGCAAATATGGAGATAACACATTAAGCAGAGACTGAAGGAAAGGCCACACAGAGACTTTCCCACCTGGGGATTCATCCTCTATACAGTTACCAAACCTAGACACTATTGTGGATGCCAAGAAGTGCATGCTGAAAGGAACCTGATATAGCTGTCTTCTGAGAGGCTCTGCCAGAGCCTTATAAATACAGAGGGGTATGTTCACAGCCAACCATTGAACTGAGCACAAAGTCCCCAATAGAGAATTTAGAAAAGGACTTAAGGAGTTGAAGGGGTTTGCAACCCCATAGGAGAACAACAATATCAACCAATCAGATTCCCCAGAATTCCCAGGGACTAAGTTATCAACAAAGGAGAACACATGGCTCCAACTGCATATGTAGCAGAGGATGGCCTTGTCAGCCATCAATGGGAGGAGAGGCCCTTGGTCTTATGAAGACTGGATAGATTCCCCAGTGTAGGGGAATCAAGGGTGGGGAGGTGGGAGTGGGTGAGTTGGTGGATTAACACCCTCATAGAAGCAGGGGGAGGGAGGATGTGATAGGGTGTTTCCGGGAGGGTGGGAAACCCAGAAAGGGGATAACATTTGAAACGTAATAAAGAAAATATCAATTAAAAAAAAAAAAAAGATGTACTTATTCCTACTGAAATTTGATAGGTCAAAAGGATTGATATCTATGGGAAGCCTCCACTTCTTTGAGAAGAAAGGGAAGGGGTGATGAAGGTGGGGAGGGGATACTGAGGCCTGGAAAGAGAGGAGGGAGGGGAAGCATGATGTTAAGTAATTGAATTAATTAATTACAAAATGACTCACTCAGACAAATATATATACTTAGATATTTGTTTTTCATCTTTTGAGAAATCTCTGTTATTTCCTTTTCCCAAGTTTTAACCTGGTTGTTTTCTGAGTGTTCTGGGGTTATGTTTGTTTTTCTGTTTGTTGTTTTGTTGTTGATGATGATGGTAGTGGTGGTGGTGGTGGTAGTCTCTCTCTCTCTCTCTCTCTCTCTCTCTCTCTCTCTCTCTCTCTCTCTGTGTATAGATTATAACTTTGTATGAGGGTAGTGATATTTTCTCCATTCTTGTTCTGTACAGTTTCTTTACTTGAATGGTAGTATCATTTATTTTTAATCTTTCAAACCTCATGTAGTTTCATTTGTCAGTTGTTGACCTTAAGGTCTATACTACCAGGATTTTATTCAGAGGTTGGTTTCCTATGCATATAATTTCAAGTATATTTAAAAAATTCTGCTATATCAGATTTTGGTATCAAATCCTAAATCAAGGTCCTTGATTCTCTTAAATATCATGGTGAGTGAGAGAAGGAGATTTATTTTCATTCTTTTGTATGAAGCTATGCATTTGTTGAAGATGCTAACATTTTCTAGTGTCTCTTTTTTGTCTCTATGTCAAATATCAGATGGGTTTAGGATATACATTTATTTCTGGATCCATGGTTAGGTTATATTGATAAAATGTCTGATATTTTTTATCTCTATAGCTTTTATAACATAATATGAAATCAGGGATGGTGATACTTCCCACATTTCTTTCATTGTTCAGGATTCTTTGGAATACTTGTATCATTTCCATATAAAATTTAAGATACATTTTTAAGGTTTTGAATGCAAATTTGATAGAGGTTGCCATTGAGTATATATATATTAAATAAATCATATCTGAACATTAATACCATATGAATATGGTATATTTCATATAGATTCATATATAAGTATAATTATATAATATGTGTGTAGAAATATCATATATAGCAAATATATGATATATTGTGATATATTATATATACTATATATCAAATATATCATTTATTATATTTTTAGGTAGGCTGGCCAATTCATAATATTAATTCTATCCAAGAGCAAAGGAGGTATTTCAGTCTTCCAAGTTCTTTCACAATTTCTTTCCTCAGTTTTTATTTTATGACTCTTTCTATTTGTTGTAAGGTATTTATTTCCTTTGAGGTGATGAAAGTGTATTGTTTCTCTAATTTCTTCCTCAGTATGTTTGTCATTTGAGTAGAGTTAAGCTACTAAGTGTGTATGTTTGTGTGTGTGTGTGTGTGTGTGTGTGTGTGTGTTGTATTTTTCTAGTGGAGTATTTATTGTCATTTCGGTATAAAATTATATCATCTAGAAATAATAATTCATTGACTTCTTTTATCATTTGTATCTCTTTTATCTTTTTCACTTGTCATTATTAATCTAGTTAATACTTAAAATACAGCATTGAAAAGAAATAGAGACTAGATGGAATGTCCTCACATTGGTCCTAATTTTACATGAAATTATTTTAGATTTTCTTTACTTAATATGACGCTAGTAGTAGAACTGTATATCATCTTTATTATGTTGAGATATGGCTTCTGTATCCCTACATTCTCCAGAACTTATCAGAAAGGGATTTTGACTTGTGCCACAGCCTCCCCCCCTTTTTTTTTTTGCATCTAATGAGATAATCATGCAGATACTGCCCTTTGTTTTCTTTGGTAGAAAACTATATATTTTGTACCATCCTGTTTCTCTGGGAAGAAGCTGAATTTATTGTGGTAGATAATCTTTTTAATTCAGTTTACAAGTATTTTAATGAAAGGTTTTACATATCCTTGGTTTTTGTCTGGTTTAGTATCAGGATAATTCTAGGTTCATAAAATGGTATTGGAATTGCTCCTTTCTTTCTTATTTTAAAGAATATTTTCAGCAGTTTTGGTGTTAATTCTTTCCTGAATTTATATTGCATTTTGTTCTGTATACATCTGATTTGGGGGATTTTATTAGTTACCAGATTTTTAATTACTTGTTCTACCTTATTGGTTGCTATGGATATATGTAAATCATTTACTTAATCTTGTCTTAATTAATTTTGGGAGAGAGAAAGACAGAGAGAGAGACAGGGAGAGATAGAAAGACAGAGACAGAAAGACAGAGACAGAGAGACAGAGAGGTATTATCCATTTCAAACTAGGGGGATAAAGGTTTTAAAAGTTTGCTCAGAGCGTGGTCTAATAGCAACTTCTCTGATTTTATTATTACGGCTCCTTTTAACTCTCTCTTCCCTTTAATTGCTAAGATCTTCAATCTTTGAAAAGAATCATTTCCATATTTCTCTGGTTTTTTGTATCATTTTGTTCAGTTGTGATTTATTAATTGTACCCCCCCCCCCAACTTTAGACTATCTTTTCCCATCTATATTTTTTAGGTGTTGTTTGTTCTTATTTGCACCTGGCCTCCAGGTATATCATGAAGGTATATGAGAGCTCTCAAGATTTTGTATTATTTTGCTTTTTTTGCTTGTTTTAAATGTAAAGAATTGGAGACAAACATTCCTCTTAGGATTAACTTTGTCGTTTCTCATAAATTTTGGTGTGTTGTGTTTTAATTTTCATTCTTTTCTTTTCACAGTCTAATGTCTAATTTCATGAGTTTGTGTTATAATATTAGTATTTAGTATATGTATAGACATACAGACAGTTAAAATTGTGTTCTTTGGAAGCAGCAAAATGAAGGTTAGTTTGTTTCTTTTTATTGGTGAAATTGAGACATTTGATGATAAGAATTTTTATTGAACAATGTTTTAATTTCTACCTCTCCCTCTTGGTGTGTTTTTGTGGGTTTTTTTTCTGTGTGTGTGTGTGTGTGTGTGTGTGTGTGTGTGCACGTGCTTTGCTCTGTCATTTTCTTAACTGTTCTGAAATTGTATATTTCTTTTGCCTTCTTAGGTGTGTTTAATATTCTTTTCAGACTGGAATATTCCTTCAATTGTTTTCTGTAGAGGTGGCTAAGTAGATATAAATTCTTCATGTTTATATTTATAATGGAAAGTTCTGTTTTCTCTATCAGTTCATAGTTTTGCTGGGCATACTAACATTTTGGCTTTTGTGATCTTTCAAAATTTGCAGAACATCAATCCTGGCCCTTTAGACATTCAAAGTGTCCATTACAAAATTAAAAGTTATTCCAATGAGCTTGGTTTTGTCTGTTTAAATTTCTTTATAAATACTTTCAATTTGTATTCTTAGGTATTTATCTTTTTAAGTATTATGTATTGAGGGGACTTTCTTGTCTAGTTCTCTGTATTTGCTGGTTTGGATTCCTTATGTCCCTTGATAGGCATCATATTTTTAATTGGGAATATTTCTTATATGATATATCTTTAAAAATGTTTCCTGTGCCTGACCTGGGGTTTTTCTTCTTCTATAGCAATGATCCACAATTTTTCAGAATTCTTATATGTTGAGTTTCTAGGTATTTTTAGATTTAAGATATCTTTTGTGTGAATGGGCAATTCCTATACCTTTTCTTGTTCGTTTTTAAAACTTTTTAATGATTCATTGTGAATTTTACATCATGCATTCCAGTCCCACTCATCTTCTCGTCCCTTCATATCTTCCCTCCACCTTTGTAACTACCCCCCCAAAAAAAAACAAAATAAAACAACAACAACAACAACAAAAAAAAAAACAAAAGAAAAATATTGCCATGGAAATTGCAGTATATCACAGCATGTCACACATTATAGGCTTTTGTCTAAATACCTTGGCTTGCAAATGTTCATTGCATTGAGCCACTAGTCTGGTTCCAAAATTTTGACTTTTGCCATACTATCAATACTGGGTACTCACATAGACTCTATTAAAATATACTGTTGTTGCCTTGAGTAACATAGAACTACAGCTTTAAATGAACAGGACCAAGCCCTTCGCAAGTCCTAGCAGTTTATCAATGGGATAGGTGTTGGGGTGGGCCAGCTTAAATCCCTGGACCTGTGCCTATGTGATAGCTGAGTTGGTCAGACTGCCTGCAGTCCTGCAACCTCACCATCAGCACCAGCTCTCCCAATTTCCCAAAGAGAAGGAGTGGGTCAGCTCTTTTGCCTGCAGCATGCAGCAAGGGTTTGGACAGGCTTTACTGTGTTCATGTACTCACCCTCAGAACAAGCTTGTCCATGTCCCCACCAACAAGAACTGTGCTGCCCAGGCAAGGTAGAGGGCCTGTTTTCTCAAGTGTTGCAGCCAGTCAGGGATGAGGTCTAGTCTAGCTTTCTTGTGAACTCTTTGCCAGCACATCTGTCTGCCATAAATGGCAAAGGGCAAGGAGGGAGGAAGGCATTTATTCCACACCCAAATTACCTGGCCCTTTAGACAAGGGGCATATCCAGTTCTACTGCATTTAAGATTTTGACATTGACTCACCTCGGATCCATCACTGAGACCATTTCTACTGTGCTGCCCAGGAAAGGGGCAGGGATAGTAATCCTGAGTGGCTCAGCTGATGAGAGGTGGAGCTAGATGTGCATAACCCTGAGACATCAATATGGTTACAGGCAATAGCCCCGACCAGGACAAACTGCTTGATCTTTGGTCATCCCAAGAATAAATACAGACCCCTGCTGCTGCAGAGCCATGGAGACAGACATGCAGCCACATGAGCCAGGACTTCACCATGGCACATCATAGTCATGCCCATGATGGGCAGACCATGCAGTGAGCATGCTTCTGGATCTTTTGCACAAGGGAGAAGGGCAGTTCTCTCCTCTACCTTGTTTATGAGACCTGCTATCTCTCTTACACTTAGGTCTTTCTCTGACTTTTTGGTGTGTTTTCCTAAGTTCTTAATTTGAAGTTTTATTTCACTATGATTCTTCTTTATACATTAACCTTCTTGAATTCTACTCATAGCTTGAATTGTTTTTATGATTTCATTCAACTATTAATGTTTTCATGAACTTCATTCAGCAATTTAGACATATCCTTTTTTTAATGATTTCAGCATTATTTATAATTGCTCTTTTGAAATCTTTGTCTTGTGAATCAACTAAGAAAATTTGCTCAGAGAACATTACAATAAGGTGCTAGTTTTTCAAGAAAATATATTTTCATTTTGTATGTTTGTGCTCTTATAATGGGACCTTGACATCTGTAATTGTGATTTTGGTAGTGTTTCTTGATAGAGATATCTGCTCTCTTATTGTTAAATGGATATTTGAATCTTTATTTTCTTTTACCCTAACTAGTCAGGTTGTGATGCTGGGCGTTCAGTAGTTGCATAAGAATATAATGTGTGAATGCAGTCTTAGAACTCATATTAGCCAACTTATAGGGAGGTACAGTTCTGAGCCAAAGAGCAAACCTTCTATAAGCTTAGATGGTTCTTAATGTCAATCTTTAGAAAGTAATGGTGAATGTGCCAAGTTGTATCAGTGGTCCTTGGATGGCAGTAACTGAGGTGAACAGAGAGGAAGAGTTGAGGATACCACATTGTCTACAAGCAAAGGACAGTAGTGTAGAGGCCAAGTCAGAAGTTCTTATCTAAGCTTGGTTTGCAAGATACTATATCATCCTGGTACATCCTGGTACATCCTGGTACGTAGCATAGTGGACTGCTACTGGTTTACACCACTTGGGTGAGCTCAGGGTCCTAGAATTCCATGCAGGCTGTACACAATCCTGTGGGAAGTGTGCTTATTGAGTGGGCAAGCTGACTGTTTCTGGGATCTCCACCTAGTTTGATTTCAGGAATAGAGAGTACTATGCTATCCCCAGGAAAAAAAAGGGCAGGTGGAGCAATTCTGAGGTGTGCAGGTGCACTGAATCTGAAGTCTCTAGAGGAAGTCATAGTCACAGGATTCCACTTGTCTCAGGCAATGTGGTAGGTGGTAGCTTATGTGCCAGGCAGTTACTGGCTCTAGAGGCTACTATCTAGAACTTTTGGTGGTGTGACTTCACATAGGTGTGACTTATCCTTTTCTGCTCTCTATAGATGAAAATATTGTGTTCCCATCTTTACTATGATTTGTCTCATTGTTTATATTGCTGGAATAAGAGAGATTAAATAACACAAAAAAGAGAATTGTGTATGATTGCATCCTATTACCTTGCCAGTCATTGTGTGCTTTTATTTCATATCTCCATTTACTGTCACAGAATTTTGCATATAATCAGCTTATATGTAAAATCTGTTGAATCAACTTTGATGAGACACTGGTAATTTGGACATGTACATGAGCTGTAATTTATTTTCACATCTCCATCCATGTCTTCTTTTCTTTATTGTTCTACTGAGAGTGTGTGGCTGGTGAAATGTACAGATTTAGTCTGTGACCACTAGATAAGAGCTCTAAGTTATATTATTCCTTCCCACTACTATAATCCATCACCCTAGAAAAGCAGTTTGTTACATTTTAAGGTTTTCTATTATATTTTTGTTTCTTTGGAGTATGAAGTAACTGTTTTAGTGATGAAACTCATAATCTTGTCTATATTATGTAAATGCTCTATTTATACCTGCATCTGAGTTCAAAGAAGTTAGCAGAACAGTAGAGTGCGTCTTCATAGGCTGCTGTTTGGAATTTTGTCTTAGTTTTCCTTGACTCAAGTTTTGCTGAGTCATAATCTAAATTCTTCTCGAAAGTATATTTTATTCTTATTTAAACAAGAGGAAGGTTTATGAAAAATTTAATTGAGATAATAAAAATATGGTCCTGCCAGTTTTTCAGTTGTCAAATTTTCCATGAAAATCTTATAAACATGTCAAATAAAAAACATGTAGACAGAGGGCATATGGCTACATGGATATAAAACTCTAACCAAGCCAGACTGCAGGCACAACCTCCCTCATGCCCACCCTGAGGTAGCAGGGAGAGGAAACAGCAAGGGAATCTGATAGACCACTCCATCATCACTCCATCTCCTGTAAGGTCTCATTACATGTGGAGTTGAAGTTTGATTTTTAAAAATAACCCCCCACCCCTGGGTTCATGTGCCTGGTCTTATCAGTTAAAGAGGCAAATCAGAGGTGGCTGAGCAAGAGTTCTTTTACCCTTGACATCGCAAAACTCTTGTGCTGCTGCTGAGTTAATGGGTTTTGCATTGGCATAGAGAGGTCCTGATTGCCAACACTTGCATCCGCAGGAAGAGAATGACAGCACATTTTATGCCATCAGCCAGGGGAGATTTCTCCACTCATGCCTTGAAAATGGGAATAGATGTGCAAACTTATACAATTGTGTTACCCTTGCCATCTATCTTGTCAAAATGAAAATCGACATGGGAATTAAGTCAAATGTGCTTCGGCAGATTACAGAGAAGTAATGTGTATTTTTCCTCTTGAGTCACACAAAGAAACTATCACTTCCTGCTGTGCTAATTTGTCTTGGGCTAGTGGTTCTGAAGGTGAAACCTTGAAGGTCCTCTGCAGGAGAAGCCAGCACTGCAGAACTGATACAAGCACCCAAAGGGCAAAGTATGGACAAGATGATCGATTGTAGGGGAGCATGGGCATCTTTGTAAAGTTTACATTTTAAACTTTTTCCAATAGTATATAAAATTGTTTTTAATACTCATAAAAGTTTAAAAAAAAAGGCTAAATCTGGAGATATGTCTCAGTACAAAAGAACAGAGTCTGATCCTAATGTATAGCTCCCATGTAAAAGCTGAGCCTAGCCATGTGCACCTGTAATCTTATTGCTGGTAGGGCGGAGATAGGGGTATCCAGGCAGGTCATTAGCCAGCCTGCCTGACAGGGCAAGCTTCTGGTTCATTGAGAGATTTTTGTTTCAAAGACATAAAGTGAGACATAATAGAGAATGATTCCTGATGTCCTTAATCAGCCTCAGTATGTGATCTAAGATACACACAACACAGAAAGAGATGGAAAGAGCAGTGTGTGTGAGTGTGTGTGTGTGTGTGTGTGTGTGTGTGTGTGTGTATGTGTGTGTAGATTTCACAAGGGATACTAGAAAAAAGAAAGAGGTGCTAATGGATAAAGGGTGAACCATTAAAAGAAAAAAAATGGACAGTGTTAAAAGCCAAGTGTGATTTATGCTTGAACTATTCTCACACTTTTTCTATTTTTTCTACTAAGGCTGTAATGGTCTCTCTAGCACACGGCGACCACTAGGACAGTTTGCTCATTTCTAGACACATTCTTATTCCTTTTCAAGGAAGCTGCACCATTCTGTCATTTCTAAGTTCAGACTTAGCTTTTTTTTTTTTTTTAATTGAGATGTTTATGCAATAATAATAATAATAATAAAAAAAAAGGACTGGTAATTCTCAATCATGTTTGCTTTTGTGAGATCGCTTTTTGATATCCATGAAGGTGCCTTATATTAGAGACCCAAAATATTTTAATCTCCCTGCCTCTGCCCTTGGGATTTGTCAGGAAGTCAGGTTGTCTAGGGAAAAAAATCTCATTACTGCAGCAAGTACTGTCCAAGCAACTATTAGCAGAGAGAAGGCAAGGAGACACGTAACCCAGGTGACTGTCTGCAAATTGACACAGATGAATTGTTCTTTGTCCTGAATCCCGGAGGAATGCTGAGGAGCTGCAGAAAACTTTTGTTTTCCAGACACAATGCTAAGAAGAGGACTAAGGAAGGATACACAGGCATCCAGGAATCTCAAATGCTATACAAAACAGGTGAGAGTAAACTAAATTTGGAACCTAGACTACATCCCAAGAAGCAAACAGTGTCATTCATGGTTCACTCTGCATGTCTGCAGCTGACAATTTATGTAATTGAGAACATCATTAAACCATTTGATCACAATGAGCAAAACTCTCTGAGACCCTGAAACTATGCTCATGACCACGAGTTTATTTTTCTTCTTGTATTCAGTTGAGAACAATAATCAAATTCATCTACAAAGCAGTGGATTTTATTATGGAAATATTTGGTTTCTTTCCAGGAATCAATTCCCATTTTAAAAGGCATCCAAAAAGCCTGGGCTTTAGCCAGAGTTTTCTGAGAGCAAAATGATTATAAAGGTTTCGAATTCTATGGTGAATATTATCTTCTCTGTTCTGATTTCTACTCCCAAAGAAGTAATATTAAACAGACTTTCTCATTCCATACATATCAACAAGTTATTTAAACACATGACTTTAAATCTTATGATTTTTAAACAATGTAGATTAGTCATACGTTTTATTTGTCCAAACAAACAATATTGACATTAAAACAGTATTTATCAATGGAGAGATAAGAATGAATATATCTGGAAGGATATTCGTCTACCTAAATTAAAATTTAAATATAATCACCAAGTCACTTTTTAATTTTAATTGCATTTACTCATATTTACATGTTTTTATTTCTAAGGATGTTTTAATGTGTATGTCTGTGATGACACCTCAGGACCTTAGTACTCTACAAGGAATGATAAAAGTGAACCAATACTTTTCTTCTTAGGACCCCAACCTTTGAATAATTTACACACACAACAACAGCAGAATACACATAAAACCTAGAAGTATTATCAGACTTTATATTAGGCTATGATTCTGCTGAAACTTGCTCATTAATGGTAGTGTCCACAGCTATAAAATATTTATAAAAAAACAATCTTTTTGTTAGGGAATTCTAAGATTTGAATACTAAAACACAGGTGTGTACAGAAACTTTTACTGAAGTTTTTATTTTCTTTTATACTGAGATTTCTGTCCTTAATTGGTACTCAATATACCTATGCAGTCAACATAGGAAGGAGGGATGTCCTTTATGATTTCTTTCTGTAGAAAATTCCTCAGCATTTTTACTACCTAAAATGCATACTGCTGAACAAGAGATCTGGAAATGAAGCTAACTTCAAGATGGAAATATCGTGACTACTTTGGCAAAAATAATATATAATTACCACATTCTAGGTTATGAAATAGAAAAATCAGAAAAATTTGTCGTGCTCAAAAGAACTTAGTCCCGCAGGACACATGAGGAGAACTTGATTCAAGCAGGAAAGAACAGAATAACTTCCTGGGCTGCTGTTGTTTTGGTGTTCCAGATTGGAATATCCAGAAATATTTAGATAATTTATTATGCAATACACTATCTTAGTGTGCTTAGAACTGGGGTGGTTGTCAGGAAACTGACATCTCAGCGCTAAATTGGGAAACTCTGATACAAGGATAAGGTAACCAATATTACTGATCTGACTCAATTCAAAATACTTGACTTTTGAATCTTGATATTGATCATATTAGAAATAGAGTACTTTTCTGATTGTGTGAAATATGGCCTGAGCCTTGACTTTAGATACCTCAGTGTTTTAAAGTTTTGGATAACTCCTCTACATCGAGGCGGGAGAAAAGAAGTTAGCAATTGGGGAGCTCTTACTAGGGAAGACCCTTTCTCACACTTTCAATTTTTCCATTTGTCTATAGTTTTTTTTTGTGTAGGGTTAAATCACCATAACCTTTCTCCTCTCTATATTAACATTTTCACTGGTGTTATCTTTGTTCATGTCATATTTAGTCGACTGTGTTGATGAAGCTTTATGGGTTTAGCCTAACATTCTAATAGACCTAACCTTACAGCAAACTTACTGTTCCTCTGACTTTTATATTTTGTTCCCTGCCCTCTTCTAAAATGATTTCTGAGCCTTAGGTACAGAAGTTGTGCTATAGATATATCAGTTGGATCTAGACACCATATTACTTTATTAATTCTCTTCACCAAGGAACATCAATTGAGAATTTGCCTTTGACCTACTGTCCAGTATGTAAGTTTGTGTGGCATTCTATTGATTAATCATTGATGTGGAATGGTCTATCCCACTGTGGATGGTGCCAACACTGGGCTTGTGGTCCTGAGTTATATAAGAAAGCTGGTTGAGCAAGCTATCAAGACTAACTAAGTAAGAGGAATTTCTTCATGGATTATACAGTAGTTCATGCCTTTAGGCCCTTGTCCCTGGACAATGGACTATAACTCACAGCATAAATAAACCCTCTCTCACCAAAGTTCATTTGGTTAGCATTTTATCACAACAACAGAAATATAAGGCAGCTGTTTTTACTTTAATGTATGAAGGACTTTAAACTTTCTGAACAAAGCACACAGTGAGAAACAGTTTATAGGGGTGAGAGAGATGGCCCAAAGATGAAGAGTGCTTACTGCTTTTGTAAAGGCTCATTGCTGAGCATTTGCATAGTGGAGCATAACTATACATAACTTCAGTTTGGGGGGATCTGATATATACATGCACACATACTCATAAAATATATTTTATACTAGTGCATAAATCGTATATAACTTTTATAAACATTTATGAAACAAACATTCATTACCAACCTTGAGAATAGTGACATAGTAACTTTGGGACCTTTATGTGCATTGTTGATGTTATGGCCTTGTGTTTCTGAAATCTGCTCCATACACTGAGCACTTGTCTTGTAGCCTAAGCCTATAGTTCCCAAATGCTTGCAAATATAAATAGCAGAGAGAGTGTTAAACAAGACTACAATGCTACTTTACAGACTTACCTTTCTGAACTTAATTAAGGTCAAGTACCTAGAAACTTGCTTTTAACAAATAATATACACGGGTAAATATCTAGCCATGATGAACCAGGATTAGAGAGAAATTACAGAGTTAACTTGGATTTTTCCATCTCCACTGTTTTCCCTGTGTATGATTTATTTATTCAATTAACATGTCAAAATGTAGTAGAGAAATATAAAATAATATTTCTATAGATCTTCCAATCATATTCAGGTTTATTTATTCCTCCTTTCTTGCCGGGTGTGGTGGCACACGCCTTTAATCCCAGCACTTGGGAGGCAGAGGCAGGTGGATCTCCGAGTTCGAGGCCAGCCTGGTCTACAGAGTGAGTTCCAGGACAGCCAGGACTACACAGAGAAACCCTGTCTCAGAAAAACCAAAAAAATACAAACCTATTCCTCCTTTCTTCTTCTCCTTCCTATTGACCTCACTTCTCTCTACAGTTAAATCTCTTTAGAATATTTTTAAAGCCATAGAGGAAATATGTAATTATATTTTAATTAAAGAATTTAAATTTAAAAGATATGAAATGTTCTGGGGTATGGGTGTCAAATTGTTAGGATACAGTTGAAAGAAATGCAAAATTATATATATATATATATATATATATATATATATATATATATATATATATATTCTCCTGTAACTCAGACTAGCCCCTAATGTCTAAGTTCCTTGCCTACAAATTGAAATATTCAAAGTCTTGGGATTTCAGGCAGGTATATGCTTTATATGGTGTTGAGGGTTGAACATGCAGAAAGTACCCTATCAACTAAACTACATTTCCAGCTTGATAAAATCATTCCTATTAACAAACTTTATACTGGAGTTAGTGTATGAATTGAGGTCACAGAAAACAATAAGTACCACTTGAGATATGTGCAAAGGAGTGAAACCATGTTTTTGTTTGTTTTTATTTTTATTTTTTATTTTTCTAGCTGCAAACCTCAATTTATGTAATGCCTGGCAAGATATGGAGAAGTTCTTTAATGGAAAAGAGGGTTTTAACAATTCAGATAAGTGATGGTGTGTTAATACACTATTGAACAGGCCAATGGCTGTGGTTAGTGCTCCAGGAGCAGCAAACAATAGGAGGCATAATTTCTCACAGTTTAGTAGGGAAGGCAGACAAACAGATGGTGTCCTGATGCTCTGCAACACCTCATATGCCAACAGGACTTATGAGGTCCAGAGACTGGAAAAGGCAGCGTTCCCACAGGAACACAGTATTCTCTATAGTTACTCTGTCTTAGAGTGAGAATTCCAGGGACTTCTAATAAGAATTTGACCTCCAAATCAAAGTGATTAACAAGCAAGTTGAGCTAGTCTCTCTCTGCCTCTGTCTGTCTGTCTGTCTGTCTGTCTGTCTGTCTGTCTGTGAGACTTCAGTTCCTTGTTTCTTAATTCGTTTGCACTGAGGGTTTGGGGGTTTGAACATAGAGACTAATTCCCACTTGAGAAATGCTGCACCTTTGAACGGTTTCCCCAACTCACATGTAGGATATTGAAATTCTTTTACTACATTGTAAAATTCAATGCCATTTAATATTACAGTAGATTAGAAACAATAAACACAAAAGTTGTAGGACCGAACTACTGATTTTAAAAGGCAATGACCTACAACATTTTCGCTCAATTTGATATAATCTTACATAGACTCTGTATAACGGAATCACTTTTCAGAAAATCCTAAGGACCTTCTGTAAGGCAATGTGGAGATTGATGACTCTCCTCTCTCTGACATTGTTGTTCAAATAGATAGAGGTCAGAGAGACATCTGCTCCACATTTCACCAATGAGCATTAAAAACTTCAGTGCATTGGAGTTTTGTAATTTTAGGACTTGAAATATACAAGGAAAATTCTCCGTTCACGTAGTATTTTCTCTAGAAGCTTCATTTGAGTTTCTCTGTAAATTTCCCTCTTATTATTTATGGCTTCATTTTGTTCCTTTTAGCAGCTCTCCCAGCCTCCCTGTTTACTCTTTTTATATACAGTTTGACTCAGGATCAAATGCAGTGGAGGGTCCCATTAAATTCTGGGCAGCCAGTTTTGAGAAACTCTACCTTCACACAAGTTACACAAGAGAAATACATAACATAATTTTTATGGTCGACTGCCTCAAGATAATTTAGCACACCAGAAGCATAATTCATTCATGAAAAAAAAAATCTCTTTAGCTGAGTTATTACCTGAGTGAAGCTCTGCTTCTGGAAATAAAGTTTGAAAGTGTCTGCGTACATCAGAGTACAAATGGATTTGGGTCATCAATAAACGTGACTAAGTTCAGAATCAGAGTGTTAAGGGATTTCCTTGTACCAAGTAATAAGAGTCGTCATTGTGCCTGCGTCTCTAATGTGACAGGTTCCATGCCCTACTCTTTACACAGGCTGCTTCGTTATACCCTTGGCAGCCACATCATGTGAATATTATCATTTCCATTTAGAAATGAGAAAGAAGAGGATCAGAGGGTTAAAGAACAGCCGTGAGGTCACACTGCTAATAAAGGCTGAAACCAAGTGTGTTAAATGCCATAGCAAGGGCAGCCTTGTTGCTTCCTGTGAATTTTTGACTTCTTATCCCATAGGGTATATTAACCATTGAGTGTTTATCAATCATATTCCTGAGCATAGTTTTCAGTGCAAGCCAAAAGGACTGCAAGAAGTTGTGAAAACCAAAAACAAGATGAAAAAATAATAATAATAAAACAAAAACACCCACAAAAAAACACCAGAAATGTCCTAGTCTCAGAAAACCCTACAAAGAATGTTTTAACAGAGCAGAGCTGATGTAGAAAGCAGGTTCCAGAAACACTTTCCTAAGTTGATTTACTAAGACCTCAACATGTGGGAAGATCTGGTATTTGCCAAATTATTTGAAGTATCTAAACATATTACAATAGAGATTGAGAAATGTTAGTGAAGCATTTGTTCACATATTTGTTCACATATGAACAGAGCTAGAACTTTGATTCACACACACACACACACACACACACACACACACACATGTACATGCACATTCATGTATGTATATGTTAAATAAAGATGCATTAATATTTCATTTGAATTTGTAGTGAACTTGTATGTGTGTGGTAAATATAAGCTTGAGTCACATGGAAATGTGAGGTTTGTTCTTCCATTGCTCTCTATCTTATATGTTTAGACAAAAGCTCATGGAACAAAGAACTTTTGAACTGGCTATCCTGGAGGGACAATGAGGGACAGGAAGTGCCTTTTTGTTACACTGTGTACTCACCCAATGCTCTGCTACTCTGCTGCCCTGTACAGTGTCGTTGCAGAAATGCAGGACTTTAAACTCCTTTTAAATAGGGGTGTTGGAGATCAGACAGGACTCAGGGTATCCTGATTGTATGATAGACTCTTTAATGAATGAGCCATCTCCCCAGACCATGTAGTGACATTTTGAAGAAATTTGTCTAGAAAGTAAGTAAAATATCCAAATCCTGTACCAGGGGTATACACTGCTCCTTTTTTGCTGGCACCAAGACTATTGAATTTCTCCTGTCAATCACTAATTAGTAGGCTCCGCCTGTATCAGAACACTGCTCCAAGACACTATCTCTAGTTCTTTTTCTTTATTAGTCCAAGTCAATATTGTAGTCATAAATGAGGGGAAAGGTAATGAGATATCAAAAGAATAAAACTTGGAAATGCAAAGATTCCAAGATGTTGGATTTTTATTCTCACTGTTCTTTGGAGCTTCTGGTATTTTATGAGTGCACCTGACAAGCAGAAAGCATAGTTATCAATTCATACTTGTTACTTATTCCAATTGTTTAAATTAGGAACAATTTCATTATTTTATTCCAATCTCCATTCTTGGGCTGTGCTCACAAAATACAAATATGGATTTGGTGTTCCCCATCTAGGGAGTAGAGACCAGTCCAGTATCATTGTGAAGAGAATGGTTCAAGAGCTACCCAACATACTCATTGAGCTGAATTATTCAGGCTTTGGCCTCTTTGACTAAAATGTCATCTTTTCCAAATTATCTCAGAGTACAAAAGTCAAAATATTATATATGTGTACTTCTGTGTCCATAGGAGGCATTTTAATGAACACAATGGCATCCTTTAGGCTTTTTGACTCACCAGATTCATGTGGACTTACTCACATAAAGAATTCTGATTAGGAGAGCATTAAATTAATCACGCAAAACTTTAGCATGGAGGAGAAAACACCTGATTTTGTTATATATAATTGAATATTTGCTCACTGCCCAGAGTTATTCAAATCTTGTTAGAGGGATTTAATTATCTTTTATCATTTAAGTTTCATTTACTTTGTTTTATTTGATTATCTCTTATGCTGTTACCCACAGGAACTTTTTTTTTTCTTGTAGTTTAACTTCTAGACAATAGACAAAATATTTAAACCATTAAGTGGGAACACTTTTGTAAACTTCTAAGTAAAAATGAACACTTTGTCAAAGTACTATGGGTTGTATCATCATTTGTTTTTCAGACCCATTTCTTATATTCAGAGAACTACCCATAAGAGTATTTTCTCCTTCTACCACATTGGTCCAAGTGATAGAATCAGAATTCAGGCTTGGAGACAACTATCTTTAGCTACTGTGTCAGTGGCTCCTGGATTTATGTTAGACTTTGCTGCCTGAGTTCTCAGTCTATGCAACAGTCCTTGGACCTTTCCCGGTGGTGATGATTATCTGGATCTTCTTGTAACCTTCCACATTCTTCATCTCCCTAAAGGAAAACTGTTGCAATATCTTAGGCTTCTCTTCTCCCAAGTTCAAATGCATAGCACACACACACACACACACACACACACACAAACACACAAACACATTAACTAACACATGCAGAGAGAGAGACAGAGAGGGACACAGAGAGATAGAGATAGATAGATGATAGATAGATAGATAGATAGATAGATAGATAGATAGATAGATAGAAAGATAGAGAGAGAGAGAGAGACTGTTTGTTGCTAGTAGCTTTTTAATTTGTTCCCATACCACTTGTAATTTCTTCCACAGCATGACATGAATCACCTGACATTATAATTATATTCTTTCACTATTTGGTGTTTCTTTTCACATCACACACACACACACACACACACACACACACACACACACACACACACACCATAAATATACACCACAGGCAAGATCCTGAAAATCCTTTTCTTTTCTTTTCTTTTCTTTTCTTTTCTTTTCTTTTCTTTTCTTTTCTTTATAAAAAGTTTAGTTCTTAGTACATGTTCTTTTTCTCTAATTGGAAATAGACAACAAAATTAAAATCCAAGGAGTGTTGACTGTATCAGGAAGTTCTCAAGGGAGTCATAATTATTAGTCAGGATTGAATGAGGATTGTCAAGATAAAAACAACAGGGGCAGAAATGAAAGAATTCATTGATCATATTGGTCATTAAAATGACACACTCAGTAGCTGAGTAATAAAAACATGCATTATAAGAAAATGATTCCCATAGAATCCTAGAGGCTCTCTATCCTAATGCTCTCAAGTCACTTCAAAGAAGTCTGAAATATCTAGGTAATTATTTTAGAAAATAGTTTCAAAACATTATACAGACAATAAAATAATCTGAGAGTAAACACTGCATGACTTTTCATTTTAGAAAAATAACAATTTAATCTCAGTCTACAGGCTAATAATGTATATAAATCATCTCTTAGAAGGATAGTTTATAAAAAGTTGATTTTGAATAAAATATATTTCTATAACTGTGATAAGAAACTAATGGACCAAGAAATCAACCATGAATATGTTGAAGACATGTTTACTTAAGAATATAGAAAGCTAACCATGCATAAGACTATTTTCTAGAAGAGATTCAGTTTGAAGATCATTTATCACAATGCACATAATATTGTAAAAAAAAATACTTCTACATTTCCATTTGTTCAAGACATAAACAGGCACAGGGTGAAGAGAGACAGATGTACATGAATTTACATATATATTGAAAAATCCACTGTTCTGATTACATGTGGTCAGAGTTAACCACTGTGATTATAATGTTGGGCTATGTAGAATTTATAGAGTGGGAAAGGGCAATGCATTTAAGAGGCAGAAGATAAACTGTGTTTATCAGAAAAAATAAATAATTCTACCCTGAAGGAAGAAATGAGTTTGTGAATGAAGGTAAGTAAATAAGGTTTTAGTTGGACAGACTTACATATGAAGAATGGGTTGTCTTCTGGACATTTCTGGTGGCTCTACAGGTCACATGTCTGTCAGGTGCCAGTCATCTTACCTTATCAAAAGGATGCAACAGCAAAAACAAAACACACCACCACCACCACCATCACCAACAACAATATCAACAGCCAAGCAAACAACAAACAAACAAACTATATCATTTTGAAAAAATGGAAAGTTCTGTTCTGAAGAGCATGAGATTTTTTCTTGACTGTCTTCATAACATTCTTATTTCCCTAGCTTTCAGCTGTCTTCCAACCACCTGAATTTGATAATTGATTGGAAAACACAATTATGTATTCCGAAGTGAGAAATCTGGGACAAAATTTATCCCCTCCAAAAAGAACAAGACAAGACAAAAACAATTCCCCATTTTTCCTCTGTAGCAGAATACCTCAAAAAGAAATATGTCCCTTTCACTTACTTAATCTTCCACTTCTATAGTATATATTTTGTAATACTTTAAAGAACAGACTTGTAGTAAGCAAATACAAAAAAGTTCAATAGAACTCTTGGTTATCCTCAATTCTACCATTCTTTTCTTTTGTAGAAAAGAGGGAAGAGCACAGGAATACATTCCAAAAGATGTAATAATAGTACTTGAAACTTGGGAGTAACCAAAACCTGTCTACTTGACCTTAAATGCCATTCTATAGAACAGAACTCATGCCTCGTACTGTCAACTTGTGTCAGACAAGGCATTAACTATAGAGAAGAACATACTGCAACTTCATTTGAAATGCAAATCATTATACTCACAAATAAATGAAGCTGTCACTCATATTAAAGAAGCTTCTTTTTGAAGCAAATAGATATCATTAAAATTTACAGTCAGTATGTAGAGAACTGACTATGGGATAACTAATACAACTATAATACAAGCCCTACACCAAAGGATCAAGAACACTACAGAAGTGAGGGCAGAAAGATTCTAAAGCCAGAGGACCTGGATAGCTGATGGGAGATTGTGACTTCTGTATATGGTAGGCAAACTGAACCCATGAAATCCCACTGGTATGGTTGACTAAATTAAACAACTACACTTAATATGCCAACACATGTGAGGTAACTCTCACAAAGCCCCAAACCAGATGGAGAGCTATAGGCAATTAGTGAAGTCAAGAAAGGGGAAATCCTTCTCCTTCAGGGATGATCTTCTTAATTGGTTATGCCATACAATTGTTCATCCCTAAGAATATACAAGAAACACTCTATAGAGTGAGCAAATTGTATTTCTAATTTATATGCATGTATATATATATGGAAAATTATTAAATAGAAAGGCCATAAAGTTGAGAGATAGAGGAGATGAGGTGGGGACATGGGAGTAGTTCGATGAGGAAGGAATAAATGATGTAAATATAGGACTTACATACAATTATTTGTAAAATGGGAAACACAAAATTATTTAAGTGTTGTCATTTCTTTATATTGAATTATTCCTCTGCAACTGTGATTCAATTTCAGTAAGTAATTCCTTATAAGTATCACGATAAAATATGATGTCTTATTAATCATCATTGGGTGCAGAAGACGATCTTTGATGAACTCATTTTATCTTGGACCCTTAGATAAGAAATGGGGTGTTTCAGAACCTATTTGCTGCAACTGAGAAACTATAAATGCTAAACATATATAGATATTTATCATGCACACATCCAGTGTTAATTCATGAAATTTCTGAAAACTAAGATCAACTTTGAAATAGAAAATGTGATTTAGAATCTTTTTGATTTATGCATTCTTTTATACTTGAAGGTGGGTTGACAAGCATAAGAGAAGTTCTATATTTAAGTTTAAGACTTGAGAAACATTTAGAGAAACACTAAGAACAAATGATATTGAAGAATATCAGCCCTGAGTGAACAATTCAATGGTATGCTTGTAATATACAGCAGAGCAATGATTTACTAAGGAGACAGGGATGAAAGCTTTCTCTGACATATCCTCACTTCAAATATTATTTGTTATTAAAGCAAACTTTATAAGAAATAGGTTAGAAGTTTCCAAGTTCTGTGAGAAGTGGATTTACTCAGAAGTAAAAGGTCACATTGGCAGTATTGGGGTTATTATAGGAATGACTTGGCAATTAAATGTCAAATCCCTACCTGGCTTCAAGGATATGAGGAGATGTTGTTACTACAGCTTCCTATAAAGTGTCACCATATGAGTATGCCATAGGTTAAAAGCAATGGTCCCTTTGGTGCTTCTAGGTTACTTTTAGAAACAAAAAAACTTCAGGATAGGATGTGGTAAGAATAATTAGAAGGTAAAATCATGTGATATGTTTAAATGAGAATGACCCCTTTATGTTCATGTGTTTGAATGCTTAGTAACCAGGGAGTAGAACACTTTTAGGAAAGATTAGGAGAGATGGCCTTGCCAGAGGAATTGTGCCACTGGGAGTGAACTGTGACCTTTCAAACATGATTCCAGACAGGCCCAGGCTCTTTCTGCCTCTTGCTATGTTTACTCCTGTGGTTGTAATTGATGAATCCTCAGAACCTATAAGAAAGCTCCTAATTAAATATTTCATATTTTATATTTACCTTGGTCATGATGTCCCTTCACAGCAATACTACATTAACTAAGGCACTGAGCTAGGCTGACAGAGTTCAGTCCTAGAACTCACTGTGTAAAGAGAAACCCAAGCCCTGAAAGTTGTCTTATGATCTCTGCACATGTTCCTTAACCTAAGCACACTCACCATCAGACACTCTCATACAGAGAGGGAGAAGCAGAAAGTGATGCATAAACAATGTTACAATTAAATGAAAAGAAATCTGCATATACGGAAAAGGTAGATAATGGCACTAAGTATCTCCTGGCTATGAGAAAATCAGGTTATAATCGGAATAAAGGCTGAACAATTAGAGAGGGACAAGCAGGTTAAGTTCTTGAGAAACTTAACTTGGAGCAGAAGCTTAGCCCATGGATGAAGGAGCACCGAGATGCAGATGCTCATATTGGCTGTGGTATTAATATATGTTCTGAATGGTTAAAGCACATCTAAGTATTGGGGAATTGTAGCAGAGTAGCACACAGAGTGCCCCATCTCCAGGATAAGGTTTAGTTCCTGTAGAGCCCCACACCATATGTGACACTGTCATGGCCATCAATGCCTCTTTCTGGATTTCCAAAATAAGGTAGTCTATAAAAGTTAACCTAGGACTTGAAAGTCAGGATTGAATTGAAAGCAAAAGACAGGATTTTAGTTGAAATAAGGAAGAGAAAAGAGAAAGGAAAATGTGGATCCTATTTGGATATATTTACATAATATGAAGTATTATTTACATTAAGAGAGAAACAAACAATTCTTTCATTGGGACACAAGATCATCCATTGAATCAGAATACTGGAGGTTTTTATAGAAAACTCCTATCTAGCTTGTGGGGAGTAAAACAGAAGTGCTCATTTCCAAGTCTAAAACTGCCATATATAACTGGTAATCTTTGTCTAGATTAAAATATTACATTATATAGAGTACATTACATATTTGCATACAATGTTTATATATTAATATAATATATAATTTTATTTTATATTATATAATTTATATTATATAATTATATAACACATATTAATATATTATATAACAATTATATCCAATATTATATATAAAATATGATTATAAGTCTAGGATATCAATTGCAGAGTTCATTGTTTCTGCAGACATTAAAGTTCTTTCTATGAAGAAGGTATATAATAGATACCAATTCAAACTGTAGTTGCCACACAGATTGGTNTAATTCTGAGACATGCCTGGCTGAATTAACATGGAGATTAAATTTTATTTTTAGTTTTGTTTTATTTTGGTATTAATCGTATACTCAGTAGGCCACCACTCAAAGGATGTTAAGTTGAGCATCTAATCTGAAAATTCAAAGACAATTTTGGCAGCATTCCTGGCTGTCTTGAGAATGATTTGTAAGAGGGACAAAATCAGAAGTAAGAACAACTCACAGACAATTACACTGATTCAAGTACAAGATGATAATGTGAATCAGAAGGAAAGGGCTGCAGAAGACTGATGAAACACATGTCTAGTTTTAGAAAAAGTTAATTGTCTTGGAGGATTAGGTAGAGCGTATTAGGTAGAGGGAAACTACTCAGAAACAGGCTCCTTGTGCTTTGCTACCTGAAAGATTGTCTAAGCACATTTTGTTGAATATACTCATCAATATCAGGGAAACTATATTCTTTCTTATTCTTATATGAATATTATATAGCAATCAACTTCTGACATCTAATAGACCAGTAACTAACAATGATTTTGAATATGTTAAATTTAGTTCAGTAGACCCATTACCATAGGAAGAACATTATCTTTTTTTTTTCTTCAAAACCAATTTTTTTAGAGAAATTCTTCAATTACATTTCAAGTGTTATCCCAAAATTCCCCTAAACCCACCCCCACCCTGCTACCCTACCCTCCCCCTCCCACTATTTGGCCCTGGCATTCCCCTGTACTGGGGCATATAAACATTGCTAGACCAAGGGCCTTTCTTCCAGAATAATGGCCAACTAGGCCATCTTCTAATACATATGCAGCTAGAGACATGAGCTCTGGAGGTTCTGATTAGTTCATATTGTTGTTCCATTTATAGGGTTGCAGACCCCTACAGCTTTTGGGTACTCTCTAGCTCCTACATTGGGGACCCTGTGTTCTGCCCTATAGATGGTTGTGAGCATCCACTTCTGTATTTGTCAAGGACTGTCAAAGCCTGCCAGGAGACAGGTATATCAGGGTCCTTTTAGCAATATCCTGCTGGTGTGTTCAGTAGTGTCTGCATTTGGTGGTTGATTATGTGATGGACCACCCGGGTGGGGCACTCTCTGGATGGTCCATCCTTTCGTTTAGCTCCAAACTTTGTCTCTGCACCTATAGGGAGGAATGAAGTATCCACACATTGGTCTTTCTTGATTTTCTTGTGTTTTGGAAATTGTATCTTGGGTATTCTAGGTTTTTGGGCTAATATCCGCTTATCAGTGAGTGCATATTAAGTGACTTCTTTTGTGATTGGGTTACCTCACTCAGGATGATATCCTCCAGATACATCCATTTACTCAAGAATTTCATAAATTTATTGTTTTTAATGGCTGAGTAGTACTCCATTGTGTAAATGTACCACATTTTCTGTATCCATTCCTCTGTTGAGGGACATCTGGGTTCTTTCCAGCTTCTGGCTATTATAAATAAGGCTGCTATGAACATAATGGAGCATGTGTCCTTGTTAAAGAAGAACATTATCTTTTTTTTTTTTCTCTTTATTAGATATTTTCTTCATTTACATTTCACATGTTATCCAGAAATTTTCCCTCACCCTCCCGCGTCCCCGCCCTGCTCCCCTACCCACCCCCTCCCACATAATGGCCCTGGCATTCCCCTGTACTGGGGGATATAGAGTCTGTATGACCAAGGGGCCTCTCCTCCCAATGATGGCCAACTAGGCCATCTTCTTCCATATATGCAGCTAGAGACACAAGCGCAGGGGGAACTAGTTAGTTCATGTTATTCTTCCACCTAGAGGGTTGAAGACCCCTTCCGCTCCTTGGGTACTTTCTCTAGCTCCTACCTTGGGAGTCCTGTGTTCCAACTAATAGCTGACTGTGAGCATCCACTTCTGTGTTTACCAGGCACTGGTATAGCCTCACACAAGACAGCTATATCAGGTCCCTTTCAGCATTATCTTGCTGGCATATGCTATAGTGTTTATTTTGGTGGCTGATTATGGGAGGGATCCCTGGCAGCCGCCATCACTTGTTGGTCCATCCTTTTGATTCAGCTTCACACATGATCTCTGTAACTCCTTCAGTGTGTGCTTTCAAGAATTAAGATCCTTCCCCGTTTCTCTGGTGTAAAACTTGAAGTAAGAAGAACTCTAAGTACACAAATCATTCAACATAGAACCCATCAGATCCGAAGACCCGATCATAGGTGTATAGTCACTCATGTACAAATGTGAGTTCTTTTGTGATTGGGTTACCTCACTCAGGATGACACCCTCCAGATCCATCCATTTGCATTATCTTGATGGAGTTCTTTTATCTTCTCAGAACAGAGATGCTTGACAAAGATAATTATGTAACATTCAGATATGAGTTAAATGGGACCCAAGGATATGTCTCCCAAATTGGTAACTACATAGCAGTGGGTAGTTTGTAATGCAACAGCTTCATAGTGATGAATCTAGCAAAGTAAAAGACTGACCTTGATGACAAGTGGTGACTCTTGAGAAATGCTTATTTTTTTAAAGTTTTTTTTTGTTTTCTTTTGTTTTTGAGATTATAATATGATTACATCATTTCTCCCTTCCCTTTCCTCCTCCCAAATTCTAAGCTATACCTCTCCATGCTCTCTTTCAAATTCTAGTGTCTCTTTTCCAATTGTTCTTATTTGCATATATATATGCAAATAAATAAAATATATATGCAAATACACATGCAAAAATATATATTTATATATGCAAATAAATAAAAATTGATTGAATCGATACATGATGTTACTTGTATGACTGTTTGGTTATTGATAATCCATTGGTGTGCTCTTCCATGGGAAAGTCTTTGTTTAGGCTTTGAGGATTGAGGATTAGTGATTTTTCTCATGCCCAATTTGGCATGTCTATTTTCATTGGTTTTATTCAGCTCCTGTTTAAGCAGTCATGTTGGGTTGGTAAGTCTATAGGTGTAACTACTGATTTTACTAGTAGACATGATATCACAGCAAGCTCCCTAATCCCCTGACCCTTACAATCTTCCCACCTCCTTTTCTTCAATGATTCCTGAACATTGCATATGATGTGTTTTGTACAGGTATGTAGTTTGATTGGCTGTTGTTTTCTGTAATGCTCTCTGTTGCAAAGAGAAGTTTCCTTAATGAGGAGTGAGGACTATACTTATCTGAATGTTTAGAATCCAGTTATTATTTATGTTGGTTTAGCAATGCAGTGGTTGTATATTCTCCTCCAAGATTCATGACTTCACTAGCTGTGATTAGTTGGCATGAAATTCAGACAGAGACCCTGAGATAGAACTGATCTGATTGCTCCTTTCCTAAGGCCTAGCTTTCATGGTTCCAGAAGACACCATGCAAGCTTCCAAAGGAGGGAAGCAACAACCTGTAGTGATACCTATGAACCCCAACAATTACCAGAATGTAACAAAGTACTAAGGATGCAGTAGTGACATATATACTTGGTAGAAACTAATAATTTTCTAATTTGCATTAAGATCCACTCAACAAGGGGGAAACCTTGTCTGGTAATGAAAATCTAGCTAAGCTGTTCATTTTGATGCTATCCCAGTATTTGAATGCTATCTTGACACTGGTAGGAAATATGCCCATTCGATGAGAATGTTACCATGGTATGAGAACTATAGTATTTCCTAAACCTATAAATTATCAATATTCAGAACTTGAGAATATTATGGGTTTTCATAATAAAATATTATTTTATTTTAATTTGGGAATGAGACTATGATATTTCGTGTTAACTATTTACATTTTTTCATTTGTGAATTTAACATTGTGGGCTCTCTGTCACCACCATGTGCCAAAAACCATGTAGGGCATATGACAAGTGGCATTAGAACTCAGGGAGGGCAACCCACTGATTACCACAGACACATGGGGGAGCCTCAGTGAGACCCTAAGGACCACGTGTCCTGAGAATTTCATGCAGTTATGGAGTTCTGCTCTGCTTGCTGCCCTTACATCCCTCTTAATCAAAGAATTATATGAAAACTCTAAGTTGGCTTCCAATCCCTCACTAGGAAATATTTCTGGCATTCATAATAATGCTTGATCTTTTTTAGGCATTGCTCTTGGAGCAGATTAATGTTTCATTCATGACCACAGAGAAGAACTTGGAGATGTATATTGTCAGCATTGACCAACACCCTTAGAAAACATTTGGAAAAATAAAATTGGTAGTGAAGCTAGGTTGAAATGTTTTTACTACTGGCTCTGATATAGAAAATCTTAGGAAACAATTTGAAGTTCAGAAAGGTATACAATTATTTATTAAGCTTGAGACTCCTTATGGTTAGGCAACAAGAAGAATAGCAACACTGGCTGATGTGACTCTCACTAAGACTGGACAGGTGATTTATTATACCGATTTTTTTGCCTTCAGCTTCCTGATATGATTTACTAAAAATTGATTATGAATATATATGCATTTTGAGGATTTAAGGTAGATATGACTGATTTTTATATAAAAGTTTAGACTTGTGATTATCTTAAGATTCTTACAAGATTTCTTTTAAAGATAAATAGTAAATAATTATTCCTTTCTTTGTAACCATAAATTGTTGCCCGCCAGTAAGAGACACTGGCTGAGAAAACTGCCTTGCTTGCTTACATTTTGTGAACCTATAATAAGTTGCTTAGTTTTGAAGATATGTGTGTCTAGGGAATTATTTATATTCTTTACCTGTGAAGTACAATGTTATTTCTTTTAAAGGTACTAGATAACAGATTGTTTTTTCATAATCCTTCACTTCATAAAAACTAAAACATAATCACATTGTAGTTTTATACTGCTTGAAAGGTTCTGCTGGGATATATAAGTGTGGGTTGGCATATTGTTCCTTCTACTCATTAACTGTGTATGTATGGGCATATGTAAAGCTTGTCTGGGTGCTCCATCAATCGTGTGTATATATGAATGTATATGTGTGTCTGAAACGCTTGAAGCTTGGTTGCTGGAGATTATCTCTAACCAGTCTATTTGTAAAGATATATGTGTTTGTCTGTAAGTCTGTATACATATATGTAAGTATGTGTGTNGTATGTGTGTATATATATATATATATATATATATATATATATATATATATATATATGCATGCATGTATATATTTGTATTTATGAAGTTATTGGATTCTGCCTCTTGCTTCATCCACTCAGTGTGCGTGCGTGTGTGTGTGTGTGTGTGTGTGTGTGTGTGTATGTAAGTACATGTGTGTGTGTGAATTTTCTATCTTTCTTTCTCTTTCTCATCAACCCCAAGGAGTTAAAAGACTCATAATTTTCCACTGACAAGTTCATGATTAGGATCTGGGTGAGGATCCAGTATGGTATCAGACACACAGATAGCACAAACTTCACCAGGCTATTAAACATGTCTACTTTGAGACTTCTGGGTAAAAAACAAATTATACATCTCTCTCTCTCTCTCTTTGAAGAGACAACTTTGTGTTTAGCGTTTCTGGATTCTGTAGTGCTTATCTGTGAGCATAACAGATAACCTCTGTGCCTCCCACATGACTTTAATTTCTTTTAGAAGTCAATGTTACTCTTGTTCACTCAGGACTTGAATGTTTTGAACTTACATTAGAATACTTCTTACAAATATGCACATCTGCTTCTCTTCTCCTGTCTTGTGAAGCTTTTTACAAACAATTGTAGGCTAAAGCAAGTATTGAAGTACAGGAAATCACCTCTAAATACTATTGACTGGTATTTAAATAGACTAATATTCAGTTCTCTTTGCAGGGATAACAGCCCTGCACACACTGATGTCAAAATTACCAATATAAGGCAGAGTCTGTTGGAAAACTTGTATCTTGAGTATCATTGATAGAATTTGTATAAGATGCACAGTCACTACAGACTTAATAACATTTATGTTGTTAGTGTTAATAACTCATCACTATCAGCAAACCAGATCATGAAGCCACACTTAAAGTAAAGCTGTAGCTATAGGCTATGAATAATCAGGTTAATCCTTAGAATTTGTTAGTGCAATCATATTTTGCCTATGATTTTATGCCAAAAGATTCAAATTTTAATTCTAAAAGGAAAATCATATAGTTATAATAGTTGTCCTGATTTCTTAGCCAATTTTTATTAGAATCCTATGGGGATTATAAAACATTTCAAACACCAAATTCTTGTAGATATTCTACAAGGTACTTGGTTTTTAGATCCTATTGTTATTTGACCTTAGAAAATGATTGTCATCAGACATTTCAAAGATCTAATGACACCTATTGAGTAATAAAAAAAATTCAGTGCATCATTAGGTTTAAATATTTTCAATTTGCTAATATATTTGTTTTGTCTAGCAAAGTTCAGGGGACCTGATTGGGATAGCAAGGAAATGAAGAAAGGAGAAACACAGGCACACAGAAAAGCTGAGATTGAGAAGACTGGCCTGTGATGGAAAAACTAAAGCACTCCAAAAGTCAACATGTTTATAACATATGGAGAACTGGGTTATTGCATACAGCTGAATCATGTAGATGACTGTGCTTACTATATACAACTAAAAAAAGGAGATACATATAGTTAATCTAGGTAGAAGCAGTCTCTCTGGGGAAACAGTCTTCATGTAGTAATTATCTTGGGAGTCGGGAAAACTTTAGTGCCTGGTGTCTGCACACACTACCAGCATCAGCATATGAGCCATATGAATAAAGGCTTTGCCATCCTCCTGAGCCTCATCCATTGGGAAGGATTTGACTTTCACACAGGGGTCTGAGGCTAAAAGGTCTTTGACATGGCTGTACTCATGTCAAATGCACACATCCACCTAACTTGAATCATTCAGAAATTCCTCCACACCTCAGAGTTGCTCCTCAGTTCTGATCACCCACTGAAAGAACTGGTTTGGAAAAGTAGAGAAAGGTTAAGTGTCTGGCACAAGCTCCTACTGTTCTTTCTTCTTGATTCCTCTTGATTCAGTGGTGAGGGGAAAGACCAAATACAGGGGTGATATTTAGGGTTGCTGTAAAACTAAAACCTTTACCAATCTTAAATCTAAGTCACTTTGCTACTGTTGTTGACCTGCCTGAGTTCCTATGAGACCAGTAACTAGTCTCTCGAGTTTAGGTCCTCCGTGTAAAACAGCACAGTCTAAAGTAAAAGATGAACAGCTAGAGCATATTTCTCTCTTGTCCAGTTGCTCACCCTTGTCAGGGCTTTAGTGGGGGAGTGTTGGAGCAATAAAGTTCTATTGAAGCAGGAGAAAAGTGTCCCACTAGCAGAAGGGAAAACTTATAAACAAACATATATGGATTAAACACACACACACACACACACACACACACACACACACACACACACACACACACATGTCCATATTTACATGTATATATGAAGCAAAAGACCAAGCATCAGTGAAAAATGATCTCACTCATCCTGGATGAAAATTGAGCTCCAATCTTTATTGCATAGAGAAAGAAAAAGCTTCTACCCTGTTATTGCTAAATGAATTAAAACCAAGTCTGTAAAAAGAAAGCTTTGTTCTCTTTAATAAGACTAAGCCTGCCTTGCTAATAGGAAATGATCTGTTCTGTCCCATGGAAAAGAGAAACCTGCCTGCTCCTTCTGCTCTCTCTATAGCTGCTTCTCTTTTCCTCTATTACTATGCATTATGCACATGGCTCTCTTAATATTTTCATTGCCTTATAATTTCTAAGTTAATTCACTCTGCATTCTGTTCTAATCTTGCTCACTCCCAAAGCTATGTTCCTAAATATGTCGTCTCCAATGTTTTGTCTTCTAAAGTTGTGTCTACAAATCTAATCTTTCCTAGTCTTTTGTACCTTTTTTATGCAAATAGATCACATGGTTTTTCCAAACATCCATTTTTTTAAACAAAAGTTCACTATAAGTTCATACTACTATGTCCAATTTTCTGCGGAACTGCTAAACTGATGTCCAGAATGGTTGGTTGTACCAGCTTGTAAGCCCACCAGTAGCTCAGTAGTGTTTCTCTTTCTCCACATCCTCACTAGCATCTGCTGTCACCTGAGATTTTGATCTTAGCTATTCTGAAGGTGATGAGGTGGAATCTCAGGGTTGTTTTGATTTGCATTTCCCTAATTCTAAGGATGTTGAACATTTCTTTAAAAGCTTCTCAGCCACTCAGTATTCTTCAATTGAGAATTCTTTGTTTAGCTCTGTACCCCATTTTAAATAAGGTTATTTGGTTCTCTGGAGCCTAACTTCTTGAGTTCTTTTTATATATTGGATATTAGCCCTCTATCTTATGTTGGGTTGGTCACAATTCTTTCCCAATTTTTTGGTTGCCATTTTGTCCTATTGACAGTGTTCTTTGGCAGTTCCTCAGAAAATTGGACATAATACTACAGGGAGAGCCAGCTATACCACTCCTGGGCATATCACAAGAAAATGCTCCAACATGTAATAAGGACACATGCTTCACTATATTCATAGCAGCCTTATTTATAATATTCAGAAGCTGGAAAGAACCCAGATGTTCCTCAACAAAAGAATGGATAGAGAAAATGTGGTAAACAATGGAGTCCTACTCATCTATTAAGAACAATGTGTTCACGAAATTCTTAAGCAAATAATGGACCGATAACCCAATCACAAAAGAACACACATGGTATGCACTCACTGATAAATGGATATTAGCCCAAAAGATAGGAATACCAAATATACAATTCACAGTCAAAATGAAGCTCAAGAAGAAGGAAGACCAAAGTATGGATACTTCAGTCCGTCTTAGAAGGGGAACAAAATAACCATGGGAAGAGACAAAATGTGGAATAGAGACCATCCAGAGACTGCCCCACCTGGGGATCCATCCCATATACAGTCATCAAACCCAGACATTATTGTCAATGCCAACAAGTGCTTGCTGGCAGAAGCCTGATATAGCTGGCTCCTGAGAGGACTGAACCATTGTCCGAGCCAATGGTTATTGGTGCTCCAAAATAAGGAATGATTTCATCCAAAAGCTTCTTAGTTTCCACCTGTACTGTTTCTTGCCTAGTTAAGAAGGCTTCAACCAATCCTGAAAATGTATCTATGAAAACTAGGAGATATTTGTAACCATATCTTCAAGGCCATAACTTTGTGAAGTCAAACTCCGAAAATACCTGAGGTTCCAGAACACTTTGATCTTTTTCTAGTTTCTAATGCCCAGTTGCTGGGTAGAGTTTACTGCTTGACAGACTAGATACATGGAAACATATCTTGAAGAGTTAAGTTTAAGGAAGGTATGACAATGTTTTTCAATGGGAGCACTAACATTTTGTCATGGCTGAGGTGTATAAATTAATGAATTTGCTTTATTAGAGTCCAAAGTAGAGAATGGGGCAGAATAATCCTCTTAACACTGGTGACCTTCTAGCTCTCTTCAGTAGAATTGTTAGAGGGTCTTTGGAAGAACTGGTTATCTTCCTCTGAATTGGTCGGTGTTTTAGGCAATGTTGGGATGGAGAACGTCAAAAGGTCCATTATCTGTTCTGCTCTAGCTGCCTCCTAGGCTGCCAGGTCTGATCTCCTGTTGCTTTCATGTTCTTCCATTCCTTGGAATTCCCTTTCTGGTTGCCTGGGTCATGTGTCACAGAAACCATTTTCAGGTCCAATAGGGCAAAGGGAACTCTTGGGATCTCTAACTTGTTCTTCATTGCTTTTACTTATGCCATAAAGAGGCCTCTCTTGCTGTATATGTCCCAATGGAGGGTGGTAAAGGCATATCAGCTGTCTATGTAGATACTGACAGCTTTATTTTTTTCAGATTTAAGGTCTAGCCCAGGGGTATGAGTTCATCTTTTGAGATGATGTCCCTGGAGTAAGTGTTTGAGCTCAGAACCATTTTTCTAGTAGCACCACAGCCAACTAGCTAGTCATTGTCTTTCCTCCATAAAAATTATCACTTTTCATGAATATCTCAAGAGTAGGAGATTCCAGAAGCAAATCTGTTAAATTGTTCCCCAGCCTGTGCAAGTGTGCAGTTGTCTCTATACAATCAGCAGTGGACCTTCACTAGTCTCTGGAAGTAGTGATGTGGGAATGAGGAGTGTTAGTTGGTCAAAAGTTACCTCAGGCAGTGTCTTAGTTAGGGTTTCCATTACTTTGAAAAGACACCAAAACCAAGGCAACTATTATGAAGGACAACATTTAATTGGGGCTGGCTTACAAGCCCCAAGGTTCAGTCCATTATTATCCAGAGCATAGCAGCACTCTGGCAGATGTCCAATCCAAAGACAGACAAGAGAAGACTGTCTCCCACATGACTATGCGGACTATCTTAAAGTCCACCACTTTACTGACACACTTTCTCCAAGAAGACCATGCATAATCCAACAAGGCCACACCTCCTAATAGTGCCACTCCTGGGTCCCAGCATAATCAAACCACCACAGGTTTGTTCAGTAAAATAACATGATTGTATGATAGTGGGGTGGGAGCTTTTCAATAAATGCTCCATCGCATGGGGGCCATATTGATACAATTTTTCTCTAGAGTTAATCTAAATCTATTTTTAGCAATGTAGTGGCAGTGATAATTCCCAAACATGACAGCCAACTCCAGCCACCAGGTCCAGTTTCTTAGATAAATAGGCTATGTGTCAATTTCACGGTATTCTGCCTTGAGTGAGCACCATTTTCACCACCCCATTTTTCTGGACCACAAAGAAATGGAAGGGTTTGGAGGTATCTGGCAAGGCCATAGCTGGTTCTGACAGCACATCTTGTTTTAGGGTTATGAAAATCTTTTCCTCTTTTTCCATTGGAGCAGTGGGGAGCTTATCTTCCAGCCCCTTTGTGGCTTCATGTATCATTTTGCCAGTTCTGCAAATCAGGAAGCAAGAGCTGGCTGTAGCCCTTCACAACTAAGAATTCTCTTACTTATTTATTCTTAATGGGTGTGGGGATCCAGAGAGTGGCCTGTTTCGGGGACATTGATAGGGATCTCTTACCGTCATGAAGTTCATATTCCAAGTAGGTGGCCTTTTGAGTGCAGAGCTGAGCCTTCTTAGCAGACACAAGGCACCCCACATACTACAGGGTCTCGAGATATTCTTCAATGGCATCTTTGCCATCTCTTTTGTTGGCTGCTGCAATCAGGTCATCTACATAATGCAAAATGAAACCCAAGGAAAACTGCCAAAATTCATACAAGTCTGCATGTAAGGCCTCATCAAAGAGGGTTGGAAAGTTCTTAAATTCTTGAGGCAGACAAGTCCAAGTTAGTTGTCCATCAACCCTTGAAGTCAAATTGGCTCATTCAAAGGCAAAGTGAGGTTTGTTCTGTGTGACTAAAGGCCTGCTGAGAAAAGACATCCTTGAGGTCCAGGTCAGTGTAAATTTGCCTCTGGGTCTGGGGAGCACATTGAAGAGGTTATATGGGTTTGGAAATGTGAGATGGATATCCTCAGTCCTTTTGTTTATTTCTAAGGGATCCTGTACTAGGTGATAGCCATTGGTGCCAGGCTTGCAAACAGGAAACAGGGGTTTTCCAGGGGAACTGGCAAGAGTCCAAGATCCTATCCATCCATCAGATAGGCATATGTTTAGTGATGTCAGCTTTTGCTTCCACTGACATGGGATATTCTTTGACAGGGATTGTGTCTACCCAGGGTCTCAGCCGAAGCAAGACAGATTTCCATATGTTTGCTATCTCTGGGAGGTTAGATCCTGCCCATATATGGGAAAATTTCCAATACCAGTCTCCTAACAAGGAAGCCATCTGATCCTGGTGTTTGTCTGTAGTGAAGAGTTGGTAAGAAGACAGAGATATTAGAAGGGGTTCTAGTTAGATAATTTACTACATTCCTCTCTTCTTGGAAGATAATCTGAGTTCTTAATTTATGCAATAAATCTCTTCCCATTAGGGATATAGACAGGAATGACTATGAAGGAATGAGTAATAGTACTTATTCTGAGGTTCACAGCTTTGGCTTTGGTCCAGGGATATGATGTAGATTCAGTAGACCTCTGGACTATTGTCTGCCAGCTGATCATCAGTACTTCAGTTTGTTTCAGGTAGGAGAGTTGGCCCTGGGTAGATAAAAAAAAATATCTACTGGCTTTTCTTCCACTTTGAGGGTTGCTTGGGGTGGTGGTAGTAGGGGTTTTAGTGAGGGATGACACACAGAGGGGTGCTTCTCCTTTTCAAATCAGGAGGGTAAGGTGGCATGGAGGGGGGACTTGTGTAATGATGGGTGTACTGGGAGGAGAGGAATTACTGATATTGGGTTGTAAAGTGAATGAATGAATGAATAAATAAATAAATAAATAAATAAATAAATAAATAAATAAATGCTGTATTTTCTAAGGTCTCAGGGAGGCGGTCAGCTCAGAATCTGAACATCATCCCCTATGGGAAGTTGAATTATATATTTAAAGGTGCAATCATAAAAAAGGGGGGCATGGGTGAGCTTAGGGTTCATTCACTCACAAGTAGCATTAAGAGTTAATCAAGGGAGTATCTGTTGGAGACTCATCCTATTCTAGGACACCTGGCTTCAAAGCCCTTAACTCATCCCCTTAGACATTCAGTCCAGAATCCAAACCTCTCAATTTATCCTCTTAGACATTTGGTCCAGACCTCAAGGTGATAAGGGAACAAATGAAGATGCAGTTAATGATGACTTGTAAGGAAATTGGTTATATATTTTTACAACTCAAGCACTGTGGTTAAGAAAATACCAAATTAATCAATATAGTAAAAATGGCTATATTGCCTAAAGCAATCTACAGATTCAATACAATCCACATTAAAATTCCAACTCAATTTTTTACAGAGTTAGAAAGGGTAATTTTCAAGTTCATCTGGAATAACAAAAAACCTAGGATAGCAAAAACTCTTTTCAACAATAAAAGAACTTCTGGTGGAATCACCATGCCTGACCTCAAGCTGTACTACAGAGTAATCTTAATAAAAACTGCATGGTACTGGTACAGCGACAGACAGGTAGATCAATGGAATAGGATTGAAGACCCAGAAATGAATCCACACACTTATGGTCACCTGATCTTCGACAAGGGAGCTAAAACCATCCAATGGAAAAAAAAGACAGCATTTTCAACAAATGGTGTTGGCACACTGGCACTTATCGTGTAGAAGAATGGGAATTGATCTATTCTTATCTCCTTGTACTAAGGTCAAGTCTAAATGGTTTAAGGAACTCCACATAAAACCAGAAACACTGAAACTTATAGAGGAGAAAGTGGGGAAAACCCTCGAAGATATGAGCACTGGGAAACAATTGGAACAGCAATGGCTTGTGCTGTAAGATCAAGAATTGACAAATGGGACCTCATAAAGTTGCAAAGCTTCTATAAGGCAAAAGATATTGTCAATAAGACAAAAAGAGGACCAACAGATTGGGAAAGGATCTTTACCAATCCTGAATCAGATAGGGGAGTAATATCCAATATATACAAAGAACTCAAGAAGGTGGACACTATAAAATCAAATAACTCCATTATAAAATGGGGCACTGAGCTAAACAGAATTCTCAACTGAGGAATACTGAATGACTGAGAAGCACCTGAAAAAAATGTTCAACATCCTTAATCATCAGGGAAATGCAAATCAAAACAACCCTGAAATTCCACCTCACAATAGTCAGAATGGCTAAGATCAAAAATTCAGGTGACAGCAGATGCTGGCATGGGTGTGGAGAAAGAGGAACACTACTCCATTGTTGGTGGGACTGCAAGATTGTACAGCCACTCTGGAATTCAGTCTGGTGGCTCCTCAGAAAATTGGACATAGTACTACCAGAGAATCCTGCAATACCTCTGCTGGGCATATATCCAGAAGTTGTTCCAACTGGTAATAAGGACATGTGCTAAACTATGTTCATAGAAGCCTTATTTATAATAGCCAGAAGCTGGAAAGAACCCAGGTGTCCCTCAACAGTGGAATGGATACAGAAATTGTGCTACATTTACACAATGGAGTACTACTCACCTATTAAAAACAATGAATTCATGAAATTCCTAGGCAAATGGATGGATCTGGAGGGCATCATCCTGAGTGAGGTAACCCAATCACAAAAGAACTCACATAACATGTACTCACTGATAATTGGATATTAGCCCAGAAACCTAGATTATCCAAGACACAATTTGCTATACACATGAAACTCAAGAAGAATGAAGATCAAAGTGTGGACACTTTTTCCCTTCTTAGAATTAGGAACAAAGTACACATTGAAGGAGTTACAGAGATCAAGTGTGGAGCTGAATCAAAAGGATGGACCAACCAGTGACTGCTGCAGCCGAGGGTCCATCCCATAATCAGCCACCTAATGGAGACACTATTGTACATGCCAGCAAGATATTGCTGAAAGGGCCCTGATATAGCTGTCTTGTGTGAGGCTATACCAGTGCCTGGCAAACACAGAAGTGGATGTTCACAGTCAGCTATTAGATGGAACACTGGGTTCCCAAGGGAGTAGCTAGAGAAAGTACCCAAGGAGCGAAGGGGTCTCCAACCCTATAGGTGGAAGAACAATATGAACTAACTAGTACCCACAGAGCTCATGTCTCTAGCTCCATATATAGCAGAAGATGGTCTAGTTGGCCATCATTGGGAAGAGAGGCCCCTTGGTCATGCAAATTTTATTTGCCCCAGTACAGGAGAATGCCAGGGCCAAGATGTGGGAGTGGGTAGGTAGAGGAGCAGGGCGGGGGATGGGGGAGGGTTTAGGGGACTTTCAGGATAACATTTGAAATGTAAATGAAGAAAATATCTAATAAAATTTGAAAAAAAAAAGAAAACAGCAAATTTTACCTTCTTATACTGGACAGATAATTAAGAAAATATTTTGAAAAGCAGGCTAGGAGCAGGTCTGAAAGCCTGAAAATGTGAGCCTGGGTTGATTCTGTTAACAAAATGGGGGAACAAAATGGGAGAATTGCCCTTGAGAAGACTGGGCTCCATACAATATTATAAGCCCAACTTTCATCAGAACAGCACAAGAAAAGAAGCTGTTTAAGAGCATCACAAAGAGTGAGATCAGTCAGTTGGGAGTTGGTGCTTTGAGTGAAGTACACCAGAGTTGAGTTTGTTGAGTTTGTGAGTTCATACAGTTCAGCATAGATAAACAGAGGCAGTTGAAGCCAGAAAATAAGAAGAAACCACAAGATTATAATTGATTGACAGAGTAAGTTTTAGGCAAACCAGAATAATTTAGTGAAAAATGGAGAGTAGTCAGCTTGTAGAGGTGTTTGAGCCAGGATGTGTAAAAGTAATTTTTATTTACCTGATATAATTGAGGCCTCAGAGTCTTATTGCTGAATAGACCCACCCTTTCTAGCTCTTCTGAACTTTGCTGACTGGTTCAACTCAACAGTTCCCTTCCAAACTCTTGTCCAAGATGACTTATTCAGACTTGCTTCTCCTGGATTCTCACCAAATTGCTCTCCTTGGCCTCAAACTAACTGTCAATCTAGTCTAATATTCTGGCCCCTTTTCATTCTCTGACTTATTCTGTCTTCACTTTCAGTCTGTCCCCCTGTACTGGCTAGTTTTGTGTCAACTTGACTCAGGCTGGAGTTATCACAGAGAAAGGAGCTTCAATTGGAGAAATGCCTCCAGGAGATTCAGCTGCAAGGCATTTTCTCAATTAGTGACTGAGCAGGGAGGTCCCTTTTGGGTGGTGCCATCTCTGGGCTGGTAGTCTTGGTTCTATAAGAGAGCAGGCTGAGCAAGTCAGGGGAAGCAAGCCAGTAAGAAACACCCCCTCTATGGCCTCTGCATTAGCTCCTGCTTCCTGACCTGCTTGAGTTCCAGTCCTGACTTTCTTTGGTGATAACAGTGTGGAAATGTAAGCTGAATAAACCCTTTCCTCCCCAACTTGCTTCTTGGTCATGATGTTTTGTCCAGGAATAGAAACCCTGACTAAGACAGCCCCGTCTTAATTAGCCCTTTTTCCCCATCTCTTCTCATTTAAGTTGGACATATCCTATCTCTAACTTCTTTCAAAACCTTTCTCTAATTCACCTTATCTGCCTCTCAATTGAATGTCCTTTTTGAATATGGCTCCTTCTTTCTACATACTAGCATTACCTACATTGTTTAGGATTAAATATATGTACTAAGGATATATCTGTAATCTAGCCAGAATGATTATTGGTATGTCATTCCAGGAATATCACACTGACTTAGGAGGTCTTCAGATATGATCCCTTGCTAGTGCTGCCATGTTCCTGGCTTAAAATTTTTCTATACCTTTGGCAAGCATATTTACTTTCCATATTAAAGTCTTCGAAATTTTTTAAATTAGAATATATAGTAAATCTCTGGGTAGGATATTTTAGTGTTTTGCATGATAGACTAGACAGTGGAACTTCACTACAACACAGTGTCTGTTAATATTCAGTAGAAAGAGCTGGATTAGAACATGTCCATACTCTAGATTTAGGATCAGAGTCAAATTTATTTCAGAAATGAATGCCAAATAATATAGTTTTCATTGAAATTCTATAATGAAATCATTGGTAACAGTAGGGACAAAAGCAGTAAGTTACTGGATTCTGGTTTTTGAAACAGTATTTTATAATGAATTAGTTCCAAAAATAGTAGAAAGATTCAGGAGGAAGGAAGGGAGGAAAGAGGACAGGGGATAGAGGTAGAGAAGAAGCCTGTAGTATCTTACAGTGACAGAAGTTGTAGAAATGGAAAACAAAATGAAGTAAACAATAGGAGACATTTCAAAAGACTCCAATAAAAAATAACCAACAAATTGATAAACAAAAATTATCAGTTAATAATTAGGAAGACAACAAATTAGTCAATCAAAGATATTTCCCATATCTCTGAAGTATACTGGTTAAACTACATAGTTAAAATAATTAATAAGAAAATTATTCATCATTATAATGATATATCAAGTAAGATCCTATATACAAATTAAAATTAGTGGGTAAAAGGTTATGCAGAAACAGGATATTCATGTAGTCTCAAGTAGAAAAAGAAAAAAAAATAGATTTGTCATAGTGATTCTAAGAAACACTGTCTTATCCAAACCATCAGGATGGGAATTGCAATGAATATATGCAAATATGAACACATGTACAAACATGGTTCAGTGAGAGGCACATGCTTTGTGTGGGAGGCACGGACTCCTGTTGCATACTTTCTAGAAATCTCTGGAAATAATAAGAGAACTCTCTGAAAATGTTAGGGTTATAAAACATCAATGTACAAACAAACAAACAAAAAACTAAAAAAACTAAACTAAAACCAGACAAACAACAAAACAGAAAGAGGGTCACTTTAAAATTTGACTACACGTTTTAAAAGTATCAAGTTATAAAGATGGAACAAAATCAATATTTTTCGAAGATGAGCCTAAATGACTACTAGATCGAATATACCACAGAAATTTGAACTCACCACCAGATGTTATGAGAGTTACATCCTGGAACCTGTCATTCTTTTTTATTTAATTTTATGTTTTATTTATTATTATTTATTATTTTTTTTTGTTTTACATCCTGCTTGCTGCCTCCTCTTTATCACCACCTCTATAATCTTTTCCCTATACCCCTCCTCTTCTCGTCTGAGCAAGTGGGGGTTTCCTGGGTATCCCCCACCTTGGCTCTTCAAGTCTCTGTGAAGCTAGGAGTATCCTCTCCCACTGATGCTAGGCAAAGCAGTCCAGCTAGAACATATCTATGGACAGGTAACATCTTTGGAGATAGCTCCCGCTCTAGTTGTTCCAGGCCCACATGAAGACCAAGCTGCACATCTGCTACATGTATATGGAAAGACCTAGTTCCAGTCCCTGTATGTTCTTTGATTGGTGGTCCAGTCACAGAGAACCCCACAGTTCCCAGTTAGTTGATTCTGTTGCCCTTCCTATGAAATTCCTAATCCCTTAGGGGTTGAATCCTTCCTCCTATTCTGCCATAAAAGTCTGTACACTGATTGGTTGTGGGTGTAGGTATCTCTCTGAGTCAGCTGTTGGGTGTCCTATCAGAGGGCAGCCATACTATACTCCTGACTGTAAGCATAACAAAGGATTATTAATGGTTTAAGAGATTGGTGCTTGCCCAGGAAATGTGTTTAATGTGTTGTCCATTTCCTCAGTCTCTGCTCCATCCCCCATGTCTGCACTTTCTGTAGACAAAGCAAATTTTGGGTCAAAAGTTTTCTGGGTGGATTGGTGTCCCTATTCTCATGGCTTTCTGGCCATCCCTCCTACCGCCCTCCACATCTGATCCTGAAACACCCATTCTGCACTCTGGAAATTTAATGCTTACTAGACAGTTTGAACAGTTTGAACTCACCAGCAGATCGTATGTGGGTTACATCCTGGACCATGTTACTTTAAAATTATATTAGGCAGAGTTCTCTAGAGGAACAGAACAAATTGACTGTAGATGTATTTATTATAAAAATGGCTTATTACATTGGCTTAGCCAAAGGGATGGGTATACCTGAGTATAGTTACTGCATGGTGGAAGTCTACAAATACACTCAGATGGATAAGAGACAAGGCTTTCCCATAGACCACTTAAACCATTGATGTCATTTGGAGAGGGTGGGTTTATGCCTTTAGTTAATCCCCTCTGACAATGCTGTCACAGACATTCTCAGAGATGTGCTCCCTGTGTGCCTCTAAGTCCCATCAATTAGAAAATCAAAACCAGCCATCACAATGTTGCCACTGAGAGGAGACAATATAACAATTCTTGTAACCTCAGTAAGTTTTGGACATTAATTCCTACTATTGAAGTGAGATTAAATTTCAAACCACACACCATGTTTCTTTAATATAATTAACACAAACCTGGGAAAAGAGACAGAAATATTTGGCAGTATTTTATCACTCCAATTTAAGCCTAAAATTTTCTTTGTAAGTTATGGAAAAGTACAATAAATTTTAATTCAAAATAGGGAGCACATACTGTGCTAATAACAATAAGCTGAAGATTTTGGATAATCAGGACAGAAATGAGCCCAGCATCGACATGGTCATTCCTACAGTGTTCTTGTTACATAATAATCACTATGGAGACTGTATAATAGAGAGATTTCTGCTTTATTTCACAAGTGGTTCTGCTTTTTCTTTGGCATGCAAAGTGCATACTGTGGTCTGAACACCACGTGTTAAGCAGATCTTACTAAACTCCAAACTCTGATTCTAGCATCCATAATATACTCTATATGCTTCCTAAGTTTTCAGTTTCCTAACTTAAGAGTTAATAAACCAGTGTGATAAAACATTATAGCTCTTAGTTGAAAACATGTAAATCTGAAGATACCAAAATATACATTGCTGTACTATACATGAAATTGCCTTTTGGGAAGAGAAATCATAAAGTCATAATTGTTATGATGTGAAAACTTCCATATAGAAATTGTCAAATTGTTAGCAAAGCCAAAATTTCCGGTTGACTTATCAATAAGATTGTAATTTCCTTTGGGCTTACACTGGAGTTCACACAGCCTTCTGGTAGATTCATCCGCTCTGCTAAAAGAAGGTAAACGCTTCTGTGAGAATCTAGTAGCTGACAGGCTGGTGCTCTTCCTTATGTTTTGTTCTGGTGAACTGAGTTTAGAATCATCAAGTGTAGGAAAGAAAAAGAAAGAAACTCTCTGGACAGCCTGACAGCATTAGCCATGCTCTATGGATGATCCTGTCTAGACCAGTTCTGGGAATCCATAACGCCCATGACTGTTCTGCATGTACAGTTTGACTCTAGGGCAGCTTTGGTTTCTGCCATTCTCTTTCAATTGCTGAGAGATTTGGAAAGTGGGAGTGAAGATTAGATTTAGGACCCTGATTAATGATACACAGGGACCACTCTCAGGAGAAATGAAGTTATGTATCACCCAGGGAAATGAGTATCAGCAGGGTAATTTCCAGCAGGGTGCATTCACAGTTGCACTTTCCCAGGACTCAAGCTAACACTGTACATTGCTTGGCTTGGTTAAAGAATTTCTACTTATTTCTGTATATATAAGCAATCCTTTGGGTTAACAGGTGACACAATGCTCCTTTACACAATTATCAGAAATTAAAAAAAAAAAACTTGTGTTTCTAATTTTGCTAATTTGCAATGATAAAATAAGGATTATATGGTGAGGCACAGTGGCGGCAGCACATACTGGATGATTGATGTCCTAAACCAATTTATTCCCCAGAAGGTATGAGGAGGCTAAGAGAGAGTAAACACTACAAGGAAAAAATTTATAATGACTTCATAAAAGTTATCCAAATAATTTCTATGTACAGGAAATATACATTTCACTTTCCTAAGAAAAACCTACCTATGGAATATTTGATCCCGGTTTCTAACATTTCCAGGGGCACCATGAACACAGTATTATTTTTCTGTGTCCTATTAGGAAACACAAGAAAGGAATATGTGCTAATTGCCCCAGGGGAGAAATCAGTTCAGCCTCTCTATTCTATTCCCAAAAGCTTCTCAATTTTCTGCTCCTGCAATTATCATGCATAACTTCAGGGGCTGATGTAATTGCTTACATAAGGTAAAAGGGACTTTAGCAAAGTACAGTGTCCTGCTTTATGTGTCTAAATTTTGGAGCCACACTTTTCAAGAACATAGCAGTCCAACCAGAAAGCATCTCCACTCACATGACTCAGGGTCAGCTCTCCTGCCTGCTGTATATGGTGAGGGTGCCACTGCCCAGAAGACAAGAGGCAGGGCTGGCTCTCCCACACTCAGACCCTTGGGGAAGGGTCAGCTGCAATCCCCATATTCAGGGACAGCTCTGCCCAGGTGAGGAGCAGGGCCTGCTCTCTCAAGTGCCACAGTAGGTGAGGCATAGGACCCTCCCCCCACCCCACCCCCACCTATCTCAGGGCCAGTTTATTAGATATTTTCTTCATTTACATTTACATTTGGATATCCCCAAAGGCCCCTATTCCCTCCCCCTCCCTGCTCCCCAACCCGCCCACTCCCACTTCCTCGCCCTGGCATTCCCCTGTACCTGGGCATATGATCTTCGCAGTTGTGGATCTTTGAGAGGTGTGGAAAATTGAAAGGTCTTTAGGTAAATTAGTGCTCTATGCTCAGGCTAGACTGGGGTATTTTGACAGATTCTAGCTAGGTTTCCATGCATTTGCTGCCTGCTGAACATGTTCCCACCATTGCCATCTGGAATGAGGCAACACACTCGGCAGTGACCACTCATAGCTGACCCGGTGCTGGTGCCAGGCTCCTGAACCTCCAAACGGTGGGTTAAATACGTGCCTTTCCTTCACAGTAGCCTGCTTCTGACACTTTGTTAAAGCAATGAATATATTTTTTTTAACATACTGTATAAAAAAAGGTCAAAAAACATCACCAGTTGTCCAGGTACTGCTGCTTGGTTCTTAAAATTTGAAGATAAATATCAATAGTTTGTTGCATGTAAGGGAATGCCAGGGTGGGAAGACTGGAGTGGGTGGGTGGATCAGGAAGCACCCTCATAGAAGCAGGGGGAGAGGGAGAGGGAAGGGGAGGGGATAACAGGTTTCTGAAGGGGCGACCTGGAAATAAGAAAACATTTATAATTTAAATAAAGAAGACATCTGATAGAAAAATGGCATAATTACATGTCTGTCATAGTGGGTTTATACATAGCTAAGCTATTTTGAGTCAACATAAAAGGAGCAAAGTAAACATTGTCTCTGTAACTCCTTTCATGGGTAATTTGTTCCCTATTCTAAGGAAGAATGAAGTATCCACACACTGGTCTTCCTTCTTGATTTTCTTGTGTTTTGCAAATTGTATCTTGGGTATTTAAAGTTTCTGGGTTAATATCCACTTATCAGTGAGTGCATATCTAATGACTTCTTTTGTGATTGGGTTACCTCACTAAGGATGATATCCTCCAGATACATCCATTTGCCCGAGAATTTCATAAATTCATTGTTTTTAATAGAAGAGTAATACTCCATTGTGCAAATGTACCACATTTTCTGTATCCATTCCTCTGTTGAGGGGCATCTGGGTTCTTTCCAGCTTCTGGCTATTATAAATAAGGCTGCTCTGAACTTAGTGGAGCATGTGCGAAAGGATGGACTATCCAGAGACTACCCCACTCTGGGATCCATCCCATAATCAGTCACCAAACTCAGAGACTATTGCATAGGGCAGTAAGAGTTTGCTGAAGGGACCCTGATATAGCTGTCTGGTATGAGGCTATGCCAGTGCCTGGCAAATACAGAAGTGGATGCTCATAGTCATCTATAGGATGGAACATAAGGCTCCCAATGGAGAAGCTAGAGAAAGTACCCAAGGAGCTGAAGGGGTCTGCAACCCTATAGGTGGAACAACAATATGAACTAATCAGAACCCCCAGAGCTCGTGTTCTAGCTGCATATGTACCAGAAGATGGCCTAGTCGGCCATCATTCAGAAGAGAGGCTCCTTGGTATTGCAAACTTTATATGCCTCAATATAGGGGAACACCAGAGCCAAGAAGTGGGAGTGAGTAGAGCAAGGCGGGGGTGGGGGGTAGATGGAACTTTCGGGATAGCATTTGAAATGTAAATTAAGAAAATATCTAAAACAAAAGGAGCAAAGTAACTCAAAATGATTGTAATGATCAAGTTTTCACTAGCTACATTTTTTTCCTACTATTGAAAATTTCTTTTCCTTTCTACTTATTCATAATTACTTAGTAGGCCAAAGTCATTTTCAAGTATACTTTCATGAAAGCTAATAATAGGAGACAAAGTCTCTAATAAATTTACAGTCAGTTACATTATTTCAGTTCTTCCAAATATTCTTTATTGAGAGGATTCAACGATCATGAATATCAGCTCCACATTGCTGGGTCTTTCAGCTGAGAGTTTCTCACTGTGCAGCTATTGGTGCGGGTGTGTGCTGAGAAACTGCATGCCCAGCAGGTAGCCAGGTAAGGCTAACACTGTTTATTCTGACTGCACACTTTAATAGTCATAAATCAATTTATCTTTACTCTATTATAAGGGATATTAACTAAGTATATTATCATTTTTGTCATGATAAGTCCATTCATCATTAACAAGTTCTCTAACCTACAGTGTATTCCTATTCTAAAACCTTTGGGCCATTAAAATGGAGAGTATTCTGAGACTATCAAGTCCTATTTCCAAAACATACTCATTACATTCTAGTTAGCTTAGCCACATCCTAGGTACAGTCTTCAAATAGAAGGAAACTGTAAAATTAATTTAAAATGCTGCTAGTCTTCAAAGGAAATGAATATAAATGATAACAGAAAAGATAGTTTTAAAGGCATATACAAAACAAATCTATTTCGTAAGATAAAAATGCTTGCTTTTGATTCATTCTTATGTAGAATTCTCTCAATGTCACTTTGCTTAATACAGAAAAGAAAGTCAACAGTAAGTTAATTTCTTTCTTTACCTTGAAATACCTGCTTCCTCTAACATTAAAAATGCATGTGTAGTCAGAAAGGCAGATGATCTTAGGAGATTCCTAGAAAGGATTGTCTATCAATATTTACTTTTTTAGACTAGTATAAAGTAGTCTACTCACTGGTATTTGCCAGACAATCTCTACAGTGGCCCCTAGAACTAAGTTCGTCTTCTCTTTCAAACTGCCATTCTTTATTAAAAAAATGCTTATAAAAATCAAATTATTGATGTTTTTGTGATGCTTGATAATGCCTTCCTTGTGGTAGCTAGGAACCAGTAGATATTTCTTAGATACAAAGGTTCAGTTTAATTGAAAATGTGAATAAAGATCATAGGACTTTTTTCGAATCTCTGTGTTCCTTGTCATCAGTTACAAATATTTATTAGGTTCTGAGTATTATATATTCTGAGTATGTGTATATATACACATACATATATATGTATGTATAATTATATTATATATATAATATATGTATGTCTATATATATATATATATATATATATATATATATATATATATATCATATATAATTATAACATATAATTATATATATAATTGCTCAAATCTCCCTAAGCATATGAGTTTTTGATTATTCCCTCTATTTTACAATTCAGAAGCAAAAATGAGAGATTGAAATGGCAGGTCAAACACAAATATTCAGCAATGCTCTAGTTAAGATTGGTCCAGTTGACACATCCTGAATTGTCTGTCTCAGTCAATCAGATGGGAAATGGAAGTCAATCTAAAATTCTGCTTCTTTTGGGGGCTCTGCTATTTCCAGTCTAGTTTATCTCAAGCACTATTTAAAAGAATTATTTTCTGCATTTTTTTCCTACTAGAAAAGAGGTTTGTTAAAAGATCCAGTGCCTATTCTCTTCACTTAGGCTCTGTTATACATTCAGCTCTCTTCAGACACCACCTAAAGGATCCATTTTCTAAAAGCATTTTACATGCCAATGTAGAGACAGGTTAGGGAGCTCAATGCCTGCTTCAGTGACTGTGGTAGTTTGAATATGCTTGACCCATAGGGAGTGGAACTATTAGGAGGAATGGCCCTGCTGGAGAAAGTCTATCACTGGAGGGAAGGCCCAGGCTCTATCTGTTGCAGAAGAAAGCTTCCTCTTAGCTTCCTGAGGATACCAGTGTCTCCTGCTTCCCTTCCAATCAAGATATAGAACTCTCAGCAACTTCTCCACCACCATGTCTGCCTGGATGCTGTCATTCTTCCCATTATGATGATAATGGACTGAACCTCTAAAACTGTAAGCCAGCCCAAATTAAATGTTAACCTTTTCAAATGTTGCCTTGATCATGGTGTCTGTACAGAGCTATAAAACCCTTCCTAAGATAGTGCCTGTGCTGTGAGAGTACTCATCAGTATTCTGCATACCACTGCTAAGAGATCATACCTATGATTACAGACAGTAGCTCACCTCACCATATCTCTTTGCCTACACACTCCAGCCTCCATTCTGTACAAGTAATTTTTTTTCTTTCAGAAACACTAAGTTAGTTTCATAGATGAACAAAATGATTTCACTTCTCACTCATATAAACATATTCCACAGAAGGAAAGGGATCATTAATATCTAGAATATTCAAAAAGTACCATTAATATCTAGAATAATTGATTTCAAGATGCAAAATTAGTGAACACATCACAAGCAAATGTGCATATGGAAAAATCCACTCAAAAGTGGTTTTTGTGTGTGTGTGTATCTTTTTGTGTATCTGTGTGTGTATGTCTGTCTGTGTGCATTCGACCATGTGCACATGTTTGTATTTAGATTGCAAGATGATATGAAAGGAACTCTAAGGCTCAATATAAGATCTTTAACATAAACCTCAAACGGTACCTGAATGAGTTCAATAACCCTCAGCTCTGTTGGGATTAATAGACTGTATGCATCTGAATGTTGAGTCCTCTGATGTCAGCGAAGTTACTTGGCTACTCCTCTCTATGTCAGTATCTATAAAACACTGTGGATCTGTTATCTGCTTCTGCTCTGCCAGTGTAAAGTGGCCAGGCCCATGGGGTATGCATACAGACTGTAATGACATTCCCTATGAGCTGCAGAACAGAGACATCCCAACAGCATTCTCCCCAGTTTCTTTCTTCAAAGCCAGCCAGGACTTGAACTGGACCCTATGTGAGGTAACTACTGATGGAAAGAATTTCAAGTCTGCCCTAATGATGTATATGTTGGTAGTTCAAGAATATAAAGCAGATTGTAATTCTAAGCTAGGAGAGACTCCCTGTGCTAAGACATTTAAGAGCATCCAATTTTGAGGTGTGGTCTTTTGCTAAACTAAATACTGGTGGCTCCCAGAGAACACATGTAGACCCAGGAGATACTTTGTGATGCCCAACCTCCCCCACCAAATTCTTGATTGGTGAATAAAGATGTGATTGCCAAGAAAAGACATAGGCATGCACAAAGATGCCAGAGTGGCCAAAAATAGTTGTTCAGAGAATTTGCATATCACCAGCTAAAGAAAAAACAAACTGGTGTGAAACGACATTAACAGATGATTTGGAAATTACTAGAAACAGCCCACAGGTAGAGAGAGATCATGGCAAAAGTCTTCTTTCAAAACATATCTTTTAGAAAGTCGTCACCATGGGAAACAGAAGGAAACCCAGGATACCTTGGACAGCTTTTCTCTATGTAAAATGAAACAGCTGGGCATAGGATGATCAGGCTTGTACAGATTGCCAACTACTAGGCTAGAGTCTGACAGGGGATGTATCCAGACAGACAGCTGAAGACTTGAGAGGGATTCAAGAAAAAGCCCATTAGGTGAACACCAGGGCAGGAAGACAAATTTATGAGAAAAGGCAGGAGGGGCAGAAGAGAATCATCAAAGACTGGAGAACTGAGACCAGCAGCTTCACACTCCTTCCACACCCTTAGCGTAGACCAAAAGAAAATACCACTGTCCATCCTCCAGACTTCAAGAAGAGGACATCAGTATTTGACCACAGCTATACTAGCTGAGTATACAGCTACATTAAATAAGGCAAAGAAAGAAAAAAATAAACCAATATGATAAAGCAAAAGCAAAAACAAAAACAAAACTTCAACTCCTTCAAAGCATTGCCTGAGACACACATTGACTTTGAAAATCCAACACTTCTACAATTTGCCTTTAATTTCATTCATCCTGTGTGTGTGTTTTCCTCTCAATCACAGATACAATAACTGCCAATTTTTAAAGAAATGTTTTCATAAAGGAGCACACTGTGACAAAGACAGTGAGCCTCTTTTACTGTTTGAAAATTGTTTCTACAAGTGGATGTTGCAATCTCTGGGTGTGATCTGCACAATTGCTGTGATGGCTTAGCCCTGCTCATTACTTAACTCACCTGAGTTCACAGGATTTCTCATTTGGTGGACCTCTCTAAATAGCTTCTAAACTTTCCCATTTTGTCAAATCATTTTGAGGTGGATATTGAAAGAAACAGACCATGGAGATTACAACAGACAGTGAAGGATATCCAGCCACTTCTTACTGCTGGCCTGGGTCTATGTCACAGGAATCCAGAGTTAGTGCATTCAGCCCTTATTCTTTGAAAAGGGCAGTGTTGCCATAGTTTTTATCTCCCTAGTTACAGGACTGCATGTGCAGAAAAGAAAACTCACAAAAAACTTAGCCAAGGAAACAGGAAACAGGAAACCTTGCTCAGACAGTGGGCATCAGACTATGTGATGTGGTGCTCTGTGCTACATTCCCATACTATGTTCTGTGCCCAATCCAGATTTGACCTAATCACTTTCAGCTGCTCATAGTCCTTATATGAAAGTTTAAAAAGAAACAAAATATTCTAAAATAGGAAGTAATATAGCTTCAAAATATATCCTAGTAACTCGAGAGAAGTAAGTAAGAAATTTTGAAGAAAATGCATCAAAGAATAACTTAAAGTGGAGCAAACATTGACTTGCACATTGTACTTCATGATGTATATGTACAATATACATTAATATTGTACATCGGCTCTGGTCACTACCTCTGAGATGGCTAAAATTGCTTCAGTCACTGCAACTTTATAAATAATGGACTGGAAGGACAATTTTTAGTACAGTAAAAAAAACACTAAAGAAATATTGTAACTTTTTTGTTAAAAATTAGTTTACTTTGAGTTCATTTTATTTGACAGAATTTCCTCTGATAGGATAGCAATGTGAACAAAAACTCCAGGCTCCAGTTCTGCCCTTTGCTACCTATTGAAGACTGGTACACCATAAAATTGACAATTATAATAATTAGAGTAGATTATGCTTGCCTTAAATAAGGGTGAAATATCATTTAGCTCCTTCTAATCTATGTGGGAGTTTTGGATGTTTTGATCTTGAGCTGGGAACCACAGCTGCTGTAGTTTCATCTATGCAAAAGCAACAACATGTGCAGAAAACATCATATCCCAACCCTTCTCCACATGTTCCAGCTCTTTTGTTCTTTCTGCACTCTCTTCCTTGACATCCCCTAAACCTTCCTGGGATTGGGAGGGAGAATTGAAAGAAAACTGTCTGACTCGTGACTGAGTAATCAGTCCCTCATTCTTAATATTGAGTTCCATTGGGTAACATTACATTGACTGGTGCCTACTGCAAAGAGAAGCATCTCTGACTATAGATGAGACCAATCTGTCCTGTGGGCAGGTAGACACTATTACCATGTAGCAAAATAACAATTTCAACTTCTACCTTATGATCTGTGAGCTCCATAGGCAGAGGATTTTAACCAGGATTACTGTACCAGACAAGAAAATCCCTCCTCAGAAGCAGGGCTAAGATACAATCAGAAAGTGGATAGTTACCCTCTAATGGCCATACATCTATTAAACCAGTGGGTCCATCTTGCCTGGCAGGTCAGGATTGTCATATTGTTATATGCATAGCATAGCACTGTAAACAATGATTGATTTTGTTACTGTTGTTGTTGTTACTGTTGTTGTTGTTGTTGTTGTTTTGTTCCTTGTGTAATTTTGGCTTTGTTTCTCCCCCAAAGTCTGCATAGTAAAAGCTAGTCAGTGTGGAAGAAACTTCCCAATGGGTTTGAGATTGAAGTTTTAACTTCTTATAGCCAAACTGTGTGGTGTCTCCAACAATATGATCTTTTATGTAAATAGGGAGGATAGCTACGGCTCACAAGATTACCTAAAGTCTGTTATCTTTACTTTTGTTTTTCTGTTTGCTATATTTTAGACACAATAATTTATTGGTTTTCGTAAAAATAAGTTATAGCTCTTTAAGGAAAAAGTGAAATATTGGTCCTTTTTTAGTACAATTTATTGTTCTGTTACAGGGACAATAGTAATATTTAGAATTTCAGTGACCTCACAGGAATTATAAAAGCAATACATAGCAGCACTTTCAAACTGAAGGTAAAGGAGGAATTAATTCAGGGGAAATTGTGATGGATCCAGAAGATTTTCAGGACATTTTGAACTGAAATGTCACTTTGTATAGTGATTTTGGAAGAGAAAAGTAATTCAAATAATCTTTCTTAGAAATTATTTTACTCTCAGTTCTAATTGACTTGTACAATACTAATACAGTGTATGATGATGTATAATTGATCCCGTGACACAAATTCTGAAATACGCCTTTACTCCCAGCACTCGGGAGGCAGAGGCAAGCCTGCCTCTGAGTTCGAGGCCAGCCTGGTCTACAAAGTTAGTTCTAGGACAACCAGGGCTATACAGAGAAACCCTGTCTCAAAAAACAAAAAACAAAACAAAAAAAATTTCCTTAAAGTGCCATCACACCCATGTGAGACAACTCTTCCTCAAACTAGGTTTTAATGGGTCAATACCTGAAAATTGTTCCCTGAAGAAACTTTACATTCACACATTCTGTAACAGCATTACTATGAGAGAAAAACATCATAAGGTCAGAAGCAAGATACATGACGTTAATTTTACTTTTGACATAAATTAGTTGTGTGATCTTAAGCTGATAATTTCAACTATCTGTGTTTTCATGTTTATTTTTTAATATGTTAAATGAGAAAAATTGACAAAGAAGTTGCCTTCACATCACTCATAAAATGCTAGAGATAAAACAGACCATCATCAACAGGTAGAGGAATTTTCTTCACAGATGGAAGAACAGAGTGCCCTTGGGATTTAGCCCAGTGTTCATCTGGGCTATGGAGAGAATGGAAAATGAAACTCAGTTGTCTAGATTTTGAGCCAATACTTGCTTCTGTATAGAGAAACTTTAAATGTTTTAGCTATTACTCAAAGAAATACAAGTTATTTTAACAGTTTAGGGTTAAATAAAAATATTACTATGTATATGTATGTGAATATTTACTCTAAATTTATTATACTAATGCAAAATGAAATTATATATTATATAATGTATGAGAGTTTTATTTTTGTATATCAATCAAATATAATATTATTACCAAGATCATTAGCATAGAAAGGTTAATTTGGTACATTTTAGAGGAGTTTGAATTTCTCACAAATTTGATCTTATAAAAGTCTTTTAATGAAATATAATTGGGTTAGTCAATATTTGTTCATGATTGCTTGACCACAGATTTTCAACCACTGAACACAGTGCAAATATTGCCTAAGAATAAACTACCTCTTGAAGGTTAACTAACTTCTGAAGAAGACTGTTCCAATTACAAGTTCTCCTAAAGTAGATATTTCCAATGGGATCAGAAAAAATAACCAGTAAAAAAGTATAAAGAGATGACTCATAGCTGACTTTTAATACCCCATGGGATCTTATTAACTTGGAGAATTCACCATAGCATTGAAAAAGTGATTTGTCAAATGCTTGTAATTCTCCTGTCACTAAGAAACTGTCAGAACATGGCCAAATTATATGGTCTTATAGGAAAAGATATATAAAACACCAAAGTTATATCAATTTTAACTAAAACATACTGTTTAAAGAGACGGAAGTGTTTAGTCTTTGGCCAGCTCACACTCTATGTCTATGTATTTAAAATAGTGGTATTCTCAGTTTCCAACTTGAACTTTTCTTTCACAAATATAGAGTCAGATCCAAAGTACATAATATTAACAGTGAGTGTTTATCAATGCCACCTGAGGTGCCAAGAGTTGCTTCCAACACCTGACCATTTGCTTAGGGTATTTATTTCACGTGTTCACAAATGGAAACACTCTGAGATCTTTAATTGAATATATATATATATATATTCAATTAAAATACATTTGTATTAAAAATTATACATCAGATATCTAGCCAAAAAAGGAGCCAGAATCCACTATTCAGCATCCTTCACTGATAAGTTATTTTACCTCTGACCCTGATCTCCCTCAACTATTACCCATAAAGTACTGTCTGAGGTAAGGAACAGGGGTACCAGTGCAATGAGGTACTACTCTATAAGGACAGTAGCTACTATCCAATATAAGCACATGGCAGTATTTGCAGCCCCTTGTTCAGCCATCTTGGCTGATTATCTCCTCAGAAGGCCTGAAGGCTTTGAAAATGTACTCATTTTTTTTCCTAGTCATTGTAATAGATTATAATTTAGAGTATTGTTAATGGGCAGATGGTGGGAAGACAAGGATGTTGTATAGTATTATAACAGTGGTGCCCCAGGCCTCCAAATTGCACAAAGTGACACCAAGAAACACCACATTGCAGTGATATTCAGGAACCTTAAAACTGCTTTGGCAATTTATTTTTCTGTCTCTTCCTATCAGGACTGTCACTTCTCATTTTTATCCCTGCAGTTTTCTATAGCAACAGTCCGCCGACTTCTCACAGACAGAGCCCAATTTAAATCTACTCATAGAAGGAAAAGCTAGCAAATTTGTAGACGTGTGTATAAAATAATGATGAATAAATTCTAAGGCATGGTCTACTGTCTATTTTATGGATAATGGGACATAAGCTTGGAGCATGTACTTTGTTACTCGTATGTTCACCATTCTGAACACATTAGGATTATGCAATGATATTTTGATGTATTAAGCATATAGTTTTGAGTCATAATCATTTCCGTATACACGCTCAACCGTGCTTCATAGCTTTGAGAAAACTGACACTTGTAGAATTCAATGGTACATCAGTCAGTATTGACCTTTACATCGGACAGAAATGTATTAGTTTATAACCACATTTTAGAAATCTGGTAAGTACTCGTGATGTTTAATGTTGATTTCCAACTTAACAAGATTTAGAATTACCATGGGGATAAAAATCTCGACACATCTGTGAGAGAGTACTCATTGCAAATATTAGCAGCACCTTTCCACAGGCTAGGGCTTCAGATAATAGAAGAGAAAATGCAGAGCAGCTATATCTGTTGATCTCTGCTTCCTAACTGCATACAGCCTCATTAGCTGCCACTGCTTTACCCCTACACTGTGAAGCAAAATAAACACTTCTTTCTCAACTTCCTTCTATCAATGTGTGTGTGTGTGTGTGTGTGTGTGTGTGTGTGTGTGTGTGTGTGTGCCATGAGAACAAGTTCCTTACTGAGTAAATAATACAGTTCTCAACATTTAAAACCTAGCAATTTCACACATAAAGCCAAAGACCTAGCCTTACTTGAAAATAAAGTGCCTGTCGTCACTAGAACTACATAAATTTAAACTATAGATGCAGCTTTGGAAACAGCATATGAGAAATAAACAGAAGCAGGTTTCCCCAGCAGACTTTGGATTCTGAGTCAAGCTGTGCTCTCTCTAAAACTATGTTGTAGTGCCAGCCCTCACTCACAGCCTGTGAACTCACATGGAGATCGGCCAACTGAAGATGTAGTTCATTAATGTAAAGTCACACTTCACTGATGAGTTTCACCAAATCTATACTTTCCTGGAGAATTTCATGTGCAAAGATAAAGGACAGAGATGGTTATATTTCTAAATATAACCTGTTGAAAGCATGTAATGTTTCTTGTGTTTATGTTTTCAAGAGTGACCCTTTGACATTACAAAACCAATTGTTGTGTTCTCTACAGATGCCCACTACTCCAGCTCCCAGCTTTATTTAGTTGCTTGTAGCTCCTTGAGGAGGGTTGAGCCCTCATGGAATTTTAAATATCAATTTGGCATAACCTTTTCCAGTTCATGTTTGGATGTTCATGTTGGTGAGACTTTATGAATATAGTTTCTGTTGATACTAGGAGACACAATATCACAGCAAACTCTCTGACACTATCTTCTCCAATCTTTCCATACTATCTTCTGCACTCCTCCATGAGCTCTAAGTATGAGAGTATGTAGATGTATATTTGGGACTGGTCTCCAAAACTATGCATATTGATTGGTTGTAGTTTTCTGTAGTGGTCTGTTGCAAAGAGAAATTTCCTTGATGGGGATGGGGGATAAAGACTATATTCATCTGTTTGCATAAATATAGATTGTATATCAGATTGTTGTTAAGAATTACACAACTTTAAATTAGTAATCGTATATTCTCCTTCAGTAAGCACTATTTCACTATCACTGAAAAGTTAGATAGGTTTTCAGTACAAAACATGGTATAACTCTTATTGAATGAGTCTTAAATCTGTTGGTTACTGCCAACTTAAGTGTGCTACTTCATTTCCTGTAAAGTTAGCATGCCATGTGGTCTTTGATGAGGTTCATAGGCATTACAACTGGTATAATTAGTTGTGGTCTCCCTCTTTTAGAAGTTTACATGGTGTCCTCTAGTATGATGAAAGATCAACCTCACAGAGAAAACATTCAGGTCAGCTCCAGATTAGGGGTCTCTGGGCACTGTTTTTTGAAGTGCAAGGTATCTTCAGCAATAAAGACTTTTGTCCATATCTGTGGGGTAACCAAAGATAATAAAAATAGGCTGCATGTTTTAGGAGTCACATAGCCCTGGTCAACAACTCCAAAAAGAGTATCTGCCAACTGATACTGAGGTTTGTGTTACATGTTTTTTTTGTTTGTTTGTTTGTTCTTGGAGGCAACACAATTAGCTTAGATGAGAAAATTTCATGAAAACTATATATGGTTATTCATACCCTGAGTTATGCACATTATGACTTTCATTAGGTAAATAGTATGAGTCCTTGTGGCTTTTTGAACAATCTATATTATTTTACCTATCTCTCTATCTCTTAATTTCTCTCTTTCCCTCTTATATGTGGATTCCTTCTCCTTTCCATTTGCAATAATATTTCAATTAAAACCATTTTTTAAAAAATAACTACTGGAAATAACATGACCCTAACAATATATGAATTTTGTGCTTTATGTTCTAAATACATGTTTAAAAAGCAAAATTTGTAGTTATTTTTTCTAACTTTGATTTGAAATTAGTAGTTGTATGATTTCCAGCAATAATGCAACTAACATTTTAGTACAGATGATTTTATTATTAATTTCTCCACAAAATCAAATCAATGTTACAATGACTAAATGCATATTTTTGAATTGCCTCAAGTTAGGGAAAATAGGGATTAAAAAACTTGGCTTTGGGTCTCTGTCTCTGTCTCTGTTTCTCTCTCTTTCTCTCTCTTTCTCTCTCTCTCTCTCTCTCTCTCTCTCTCTCTCTCTCTGTGTGTGTGTGTGTGTGTGTGTGTGTGTGTATGTGTATGTGTGTCCCTCTCAGACATGAATAAAAATTGGAAAAAAAAAAACCCTATTCTTTGAATATGTAGGAGATACAAAACAAAGAAAGAAAGAATGACGACTAATACCTAAGGGCCCTGCCTTACCAGTGATCATATAATATAATCAGTCTTTTCACTATCAATGTCTACATAAAGGTTAATCTGTGTGTGCCTAAGAAACAAAACCAGAAAAGAATAGCACACTAAAATCTCTTCCTGACATTTTCAAATCATAGTCAAGAATTTAGACTACAATTAAAATCCTAATAGTTGGCCAGCAAGCTAACAGACCAATCAAATGAATGAGTGCTCACATGCTGATTATACACTTTAGTCAATATAGAAGTTCCTCTGAAGACTCTTAGAAAAAAAATATATTTATATATAATTTAATAGTATCATTGGCAGCAGTATGACCAAAAATTCTATTATGCAAAGTTACAAAGCACGAAAAACAAAGATTAAAACAACAACAACAACAAATCATCACGGAACCTTTAGAAATTTCATATAATTTACATACTACATGATAATGGATACTTTTAAAAATTACATTCTAAGCAAAGAGATGTATATTTTGAACAATGTGTTGGTTTGAATAGAAATAGCATCCAAAGTTCATGTGTATGAATTCTTGGCTCATAGGGAATGTCATTATTAGGAATTATGGCCTTGTTAGAGTAGAGATGGCTTTGTTGAAGAACATATGTCACTGTGGAGACAAGCATTGAAGTCTTATAAGCTCAAGTCTGGCCAGTATGTCACAGTGTCTTTCTGTTGCCTCTGCCTTCAAATCCAAACATAAACTCTCAGCTTCTCCAGCACGATGTCTGTCTGCATGCTGTCATCCTTCTTGTCATGACAATAATGCACTAAATCTTTGAACTGTACGTTATCACTCATTAAATGTTTTTTAATTTGCCATGGTCATAGTGTCCTTTCACAGCAATAAAACTACTTATTTAAGATAAACAATGGATACTCATTTTACTTAAGAAACTTTAGATACGGACCAAATATATCAGGATTTTTTTTTTTCGTTGCTTAGGTTACAAAACTAACAATCTCTCTTTGCTGGGATTTATATTCTAGTTGTAAGTGACAGATGCACAGCAAAATATGTTCCATGATAAAATGTGCTAGGAATACAACCGCAGGAGGCTGGGGGAGGGTGTGAACTCGGCAGTGCATTAGAAACCAGAGAAACATATGAATCTGAAAGAACAAAGGAAGCAAATCTGATATGTACCTAGTGCAAGAACATTCCAGAACAGATAATCAAAATATAATGGTTCTAAAGTGGCTTCTGTAAAACAATAAGCAATCCTGTACATTTGTGTGTTACAGTTTGGTAGGAAGAATTTCATCCAAAGGTAGCTTACTAGTAGGCAACAGAGACTCCAGAGTGGGTGTGGACAGGAGATCCCTTCCAGACTATCCACTTCCTGACTATCCTGGAGGGGATAGCAGGGTCCAATCTCTCCCTTTTCTCTTTTTTTTGCTTCCTGTCCATAGTTATTTGAGATGCTTCAGCATGTGTTCCCACAATGATGTGCTGCCTCAACATAGAATTTAAAACATTGTGAGCAACCAGGCATGGGCTAAAACCTCTGAAACCATGAGACCAAATTATGTTTTATTTTGTTTTTGTTTTTGTTTTTCTCCTTTTGCTATTTATTTTGTCAATTTCTATTTATTTACCATTATGGTGAAAAACTGAGAGAGACTGAGAAAGAGTAGGAGGACCAGTTGTGGAATAAAAAGATGAAATCGAGTGGGTCATGTTAGGATAGAGTAGTGAGGAAAAACAGAACACAAAGAAGGTCATTATAACTTCTGAGAAAAGCATGTAATTGCTGAAACATAAATATTGAACAGGCTGCAGATAAGAAAAAGCTGAAGATACAAAGTGCCATTGAAATGAACCAGAAAGCAGACATAAGAAACAATAGATCAAAACTGTGTAAGCTAGTCGACCAGACTTTAAAAGACCATAAAGAAGTGCCACAGATGTCTAGTAGGATTTTCAAAGCATTGAATAAGGCTGGAGAGAGGCAATATTCAGAAAGACACTAAATTAGAATTTTCCGGAGCTTTAAAAATTTATGATACTTCAGAATCTCATTGGATCCTGAGAAGAATAAACAGAAGTAAATATACATCCTGCCATAGAGTAGGTAAATTTTAGAACTTCAAAGCTCAAAACTTTTTGAAATGCCAAGGAAGTGGGAGCCAGTGGTGTAGGCTCTGTGGGAGAGCATGTGCTTAGCATAGAAGGGAGCTGAGCTGTTCTTAAATTTAAAACTTACTGCCATAAGAGAGTGGAAGAATAGGGAAATGGCAAGGCCTTCCTGTCAGAGCCTTTTCCTTTCCTTTTTTTTTTTTTATTAGATATTTTCTTAATTTACATTTCAAAAGCTATTCCGAAAGTCCCCTGCCCCCTCCCCCCTCCCTGCTCCCCTGCCCACCCACTCCCACTTTTTGGCCCTGGTGTTCCCCTGTATTGGGGCATATAAAGATTGCAGTACCAAGGGGCCTCTCCTCCCAATGATGGCTGACTAGGCCATCTTCTTTTACATATGATGCTAGAGACACGAGCTCTGGGGGTTCTGTTTAGTTTATATTGTTGTTCCTCTTCTAGGGTTGCAGACCCCTTCAGTTCCTGGTGTTCTATCTCTAGCTTCTCCAATGTGGGCCCGTGCTCCCTCTTATGGATGACTGTGAGCATCCACTTCTGTGAGAGTCAGCTATATCAGGGTCCCTTCAGTAAATACTTGCTGTCCTATGCAATAGTGTCTGAGTTTAGTGACTGATTATGGGATGGATCCCCGGTGGGTTAGTATCTGTATGGTCCATCCTTTCATCTTAGCTCTAAACTTTGTCTCTATAACTCCTTTCATGGGTATTTTGTTTCCTATTCAAAGGTGGGATGAAGTATCCACATGTTGGTCTTCCTTCTTGATTTTCATGTGTTTTGCAGATTGTATCTTGGGTGTTCTAAGTATCTGGGCTAATATCCATTTATCAGTGAGCGCATATCCAATGACTTCTTTTGTGATTGGATTACCTCACTAAGGATTATGTCCTCCAGATTCATCCATTTGCCCAAGAATTTCATTAATTCATTTTTTTAATAGCAGAATAGTACTCCATTGTGTAAAAGTACCATATTTTCTGTATCCATTCCTCTGTTGAGGGACATCTGGGTTCTTTCCAGCTTCTGGCTATTATAAATAAGGCTGCCTTTTCTTTTATCTGGTTAAGTGACATGGTTGCATCACAAAGCATTCACAGCTTTTTCCTTGCAGGATGAAGCACTTTGAAAGTCCCAATCAGTGTGTTTAAAAGCTTCTCCTTAAAAGGCGTGGTTATCATGAGCTTCTTGCTAAAATCTGAAAGCAAATCATGAAGTTCCTTTTTCAGCTGTTATCTTCATGAATTTTTCCTAACCATTTTGGTACTGAGAAGAAAAGTGAAGAACAGCCCAGTGATTGGAGACCAACTGAGAATATATCAATCAGATTAGCTCCTAAATATTAAGAACTTTTTATTTATTGTGTGTATGATCTGTGGCTTGTGAAGATAAAGTAAACTTGAAAATGAGCACGTCATAGCAATGAACTTTTAGTATGAAATAATTCTTCACCTTTCCTCTTGTAGGAAACATTTCTAGAAGAATAAATAAAGAAATACAAGGGTGACTATGACTGTACCTCTCCACATTCCAAGGAGCTTTCTGGGAAACCCAGTGAGAAAATGGTGGACCAAGAGAGTGATTTGTGCTGAATGCCTAAAGAAACTCCTATTTGAAAAAATAAAAGTGATTTTTTTTCAGAGGAAGATCTACCCCATAACTCTAAAGGAAGAAAACAGCTAATGGCAGAGCACAATTTGGGTGGTAGCCGCATACCCAGTTCTACAGCACCCAGAGGAAGCTCGACTCCCAGATGCTCTAACATGCCCAGGATCATAGCTGAGAAGGTCACAACATCTGCCCCCAAACCAGGAATAACTGGGACCAGTGAGATCCAGGGCACAGCCAGTGGCTCAAGAGGAGATCAAAGGGATCCAAATTGAAAAAAAAGAAGTCAAAATAATACTATTTGCATATGATAATAAATGACCCCCAAAATTCCACCAGAGAACTCCTAAACCTGATAAACAACTTCAGAAAGTGGCTGGATATAAAATTAACTCAAAGAAACCAGTAACCTTTTTCTATTCAGAGGATAACCAGGCTGAAAAAGAAGTTAGTGAAACAAAACCCTTCACAATAGACACAAATAATATTACATATTTTCATGTAATTCTAATCAAGCAAGTGAAAATCAGTATGAAAGAACTTCAAATCACTGAAGAAGAAAATCAAAAAAGATCTCCCATGCTTGTGGATTGGCAGGATTAATATAGTAAAAATGGCCATCTTGCCAAAAGTAATCTACAGATTCAATGTAATCTCCATCAAAAGTCTAAGTCAATTCTTCATATAGTTACAAAGAGGAATTCTCAAATCAATTTGGAATAACAAAAAACCCAGGACAGCAAAAAATATTCTCAACAATAAAAGAAATTCTGGAGGATTTACCATGCCTGACCTCAAAATGTTTTATAGAACAATAGTGACAAAAACGGCATGGTATTTATACAGAGTCATGTAGGAAGATCAATGAAATATAATTGAATACACAGAAATGAAACCACACACCTATGTTCACTTGATCTTTGACAAAGGAACTAAAACCATCCAGTAGAAAAAAGACAGCATTTTCAACAAATGGTGCTGGTTCAAATGAAGGTCAGCATGTAAAAGAATGCAGATTGATACATTCTTATCTCCTTGTACAAAGCTCAAGTCCAAGTGGATCAAGGATCTCCACATAAAATCTGATACACTGAAACTAATAGAAGAGAGAGGGGAAATGGAATTAGTCTGATTCTCTTTATCATTTACTTAATCAGAGATAGAAGCTGTTGGACATTAAGGTATGCAAAATCAAATTAATGTAATTGGAAACAATCACTTCAGGAGAAATAACCAATCCCCATGAACAAACTTCCTCTTATTTGTGGAAGCTAACTTTGAATATTCAGGAAAGTGTGTAGGATGGAAAATGCATATAAACATCAAGTAATCAAAAATTAGCCACGGGGAGGTGATTTTTAAGAAAGGCGGGATAGAATATAGAGGTATAACTGGGTATAGGGAATAAGGGAACAGGAAGAATTAAATGAGCTGGGAGCAAGGTAGAAGAAGAGATATGGGGAGGGGCTGCACTTGTAAAACAATCAGAAAGACTTGTTGATTAGTGATTTTCTTGACAATTTGTTGATATTCAATAAGAAGACAAAACTGTCTACCATTGTCCCTGCTAACAAGGTTTCTGTCTTTATCATTTCCTTTTAAGAAACACTCAATATTATACTAAGAGTCTTTTGAGATTTCCTCCTCCTCCTCCTCTTCCTCCTCCTCTTCNACTAACTAGTACCCCCTGGGCTCGTGTCTCTAGCTGCATATATAGAAGATGATGGCCTAGTTGGCCATCAGTGGGAAGAGAGGCCCCTTGGTTATGCAGACTTTATATGCCCCAATACAGGGGAACGCAGGGGCCAAGGGGTGGGAGCGGGTGGGTAGGGGAGCAGGGCCGGGAGGGGGGAGGATATAGGGAACTTTCTAGATAACACTTGAAATGTAAATGAAGAAAATATCTAATAAAAGTTGAAAAAAAAAAAAAAAGAAAGAAAGGCGGGATAGAATATAGAGGTATAACTGGGTATAGAGAATAAGGGAACAGGAAGAATTAAATGAGCTGGGAGCAAGGTAGAAGAAGTTATATGGGGAGAGGTTGCACTTGTAAAACAGTCAGAAAGACTTGTTGATTAGTGATTTTCTTGACAATTTGTTGATATTCAATGTGAAGACAAAACTGTCTACCATTGTCCCTGCTAACAAGGTTTCTGTCTTTATCATCTCCTTTTAAGAAACACTCAATATTATACTAAGAGTCTTTTGAGATTTCTTCCTCCTCCTCCTCCTCTTCTTCTTCTTCTTCTTCTTCTTCTTCTTCTTCTTCTTCTTCTTCTTCTTCTTCTTCTTCTTCTTCTTCTTTTTTTTTTTTTTTTTTTTTTGACAGGGTTTCTCTGTATAGCCCTGGCTGTCCTGGAACTCACTTTGTAGACCAGGCTGGCCTTGAACTCAGAAATCTGCCTTCCTCTGCCTCCCACATGGATATTTCTTCTTCTTCGTAACATGCTTTAAGCATTGTGGGCTTATTATAAAGAGTTTCCTCACATTAGGCATTGGCCACTAAGAAGCCAATACTACCTGAGTAATTTTAAAATTGACTTTAGCAACCAACTTGAGATGGAGAAAAGGGTTTCATCTCAATGAATGTATACTGAGTCACATAATAAAATAGTTATTCTGAAGACATACTGAATGTATTTATAATACATATAGTATAAGTTTTATTTTATTTTTTTCAAATAAGAAAAGTAATGGAAGGAGAATTTGTGGTTAAAATAGTTAGCTGATTACACCTAAATGTGTATTTTCTTATTTTATAGTCAATAAACATTATACTTTAAAATAATATATGTAGTTATACATGGGGATAAGAGGGAGGTTTTTATTTGAAAACATATTCAACTTAAAAAAAAAAAAAACTACCCTATATAAAAGTATCGGTATTTTACTGAACAAAGCTTTTTTTGATTAAAGGATATTATATTTATCTCAAGACTCAGGGAAAATAGAAAAGGGATGAATAGTTCCAATGATATGTTTGTGGGGTGCTATTAGATAAGAATTATAGTACCATTCACTCAAATACTATACATAACTTCAGAATGATCTTTTCTTATTATTCTTCAGTATAGGAGATTGAACCTAGGCCTTTGCAAATGCTAGAAAAGGCTGTAACACTGATCTACATTTCCAGCCGGAGCTATAATTTACATACACAAGTTGTATGCGTGTGTGTGTGTGTGTGTGTGTGTGTGTGTGTGTGTCTATGCATCAAGTGGGGAAATAGGGACATAATATGCATTTATCTATCACAACCCTTCTCTTTCCTTTACAAGAGGGTTGCTCACTGAATCTGGTCCTTGCTAATTCTACTAGGCTGATGAGCTAACAGTCTCCAGGGCCCTACCATGTCTACCCCACAACACTGAGTCTTCAGACATGTCTGGTTGTTTCTGGGTTTCCCACATGAATTCTAGGGGTTTGATTCTACTCTAATGCTCACACAGAAAGTCCTCAAATTCACTCAGCCATATTCTCAGGCTGCTTTTCTCACTTTTAAAGTTGTTCCCCAAATATTTCTTTTCAGACTAGTACAGTATATAAATTTTCCTACAGTGACCAATAGCCCACATACCATTTTTTTTTTTCCTCACTGCAATTTTCATCCTTGAGAAGATGCAAAAAAGATGGAACCTCTGAATTTGTGGTGCAGCAGGTCTAGAGGCAGGTAATGAAATTGTTCAGAGCAGATGTGTTGTGTCCTGGTATGATTAATCTTTTAAAGAATATTTCTGTGAGTTTCTTTGGAACCCAAGCTCTTTCCAGAACTGTGCTGTTGATTTGCTTGCAAATGGGCCTGTCCCAGATTTGACCATATTTCAAAGCACATAACCATGAATCCCACAATACAAACCACAGGTACAAACAAGCCAGAAAAACAACACACAAGCAATTGTTTGTATTTAGAAATGCCAAAAGAAAGTGACAGTCAGAGCAGCCTGGTGTAACAAATATCTGGGCTGTATACAGTCACTTCCATCTTTTCTGTTTATATCCAAGAGAAACTACTGCCTGCTATTTCAATACTTTTGAAAAGTTTTTGTATATAACCTATACAATAGAGGAAAATAACAAGAAAAATACAACTTGTTTATTATTGAAGACATTAAAATAAAGAATGTGCTTAGAACTAACTACATTCATTTTCTACTATTAAACATTTATCACATATAATCAGTGTTATCTATCAAGGTAGCATATTAAAGTAGAAAAATGAATACTGACAAATATCATAATTAAGTACCATTTTAATTTACTTGTGAAAAATTAAAATGCAAGACAGTGATGCTGACAGCACATCACTAATCATCTGTCTAACAACAATGCTGTCATCAGTTTTTAAAAGTGTTTGTTCACCTGATGCAAGACTCAAATTGAAATTAACCAGTTAAAATGTGTAAGGATACACACAATGCTACCTCAAAAATTGTAGACATCATGAACCCAAATTAAAAAAAAAAAAAAAAGGAAAGCATTCTATAGTACTTAATGATATCTATTCTTGTTTGCTGATGGGAGGTTATAATGAATATGCATTGATAAATTTGAAATATCAGGTTTTTTTTTTTTTTCTTGGTTTTTCGAGACAGGGTTTCTCTGTATAGCCCTGGCTGTCCTGGAACTCACTTTGTAGACCAGGCTGGCCTGGAACTCAGAAATCCGACCGCCTCTGCCTCCCGAGTGCTGGGATTAAAGGCGTGCGCCACCATGCCCGGCGAAATATCAGTTTTTGACACTCAAAATAACAATAAGAATTTTGATATGAATTTGTGTATTTGACTTTGGTCATTTTTCTTCATGTTCTTTTTTATTATCAATTAATTTATTTATTCGCTTTACCTTTTGATAGCAGCACCCCCTCCTTCCTTTCCCCTACTCCTACCCTTACAAGACCCTCCTCTAATTACCTCCTCCCCTTCTGAGAGAAGAGAAAGTCCTCCTCAGGTACCAACCCGTCCAGGTACATCCAGCACATTCTTTACCAAAAAGGTGCAACAAGGCATTGCAGCTGGGGGAAGGGGAACCACTATAAGATACACAGGAACTCCCTTCCGAGTACTAACCAGGCCCGACCCTGCTTAGCTTCCTCGATCAGACAAGATCGGGCACGTTCAGGGTGGTAAAGTGGGGCACAGAGTTAAACAAAGAATTCTCAACTGAGGAATACCGAATGACTGAGAAGCACATGAAAAAAATGTTCAACATCCTTAATCATCAGGGAAATGCAAATCAAAACAACCCTGAGATTCCACCTCACACCAGTAAGAATGGCTAAGATAAAAAATTCAGGTGACAGGAGATGCTGGCATGGATGTGGAGAAAGGGGAACACTCCTCCATTGGTGGTGGGACTAAAAGCTTGTTCAACCACTCTGGAAATCAGTCTGGCAGTTCCTCAGAAAATTGGGCATAGTACTACCAGAAGATCCTGCAATACCTCCACTGGGCATATATCCAGAAGATGTTCCATCTGGTAATAAGGAAACATGCTCCACTATATTCATAGTAGCCTTATTAATAATAGCCAGAAGCTGGAAAGAACCCAGATGTCCCTCAACAGAGAAATGGATACAAAAAATTTGGTACATTTACACAATGGAGTACTACTCAGCTATTAAAAACAATGAATATATGAAATTCCTAGGCAAATGGATAGATCTGGAGGGTATCATCCTGAGTGAGATAACCCAATCACAAAAGAACTCACCTAACATGTACTCACTGATAAGTGGATATTAGCCCAGAAACATAGACTACCCAAGATACAATTTAGTAAACACATGAATCTCAAGAAGAATGAAGATCAAAAGGTGGACACTTCGCTCCTTCCTAAAATTAAGAACAAAGCACACATTGAAGGAGTTACAGAGATCATATGTGGAGTTGAATCAAAAGGATGGACCAACCAGTGACTGTGGAAGCCTGGGATCCATCCCAAAATCAGCCACCAAACATAGACATTATTGCATATGCCAGCAAGATAGCGCTGAAAGGGCCCTGATATAGCTGTCTCATGGGAGGCTATACCAGAGCCTGGCAAACACGGAAGTGGATGCTCACAGTCAGCTATTAGATGGAACATAGGACTCCCAAGGAAGGAGCTAGAGAAAGTACCCAGGGAACTGAAGGGGTCTTCAACCCAATAGCTGTAATAATAACATGAACTAACTAGTACCCCCAGAGCTCAGGTCTCTAGCTGCATATATAGAAGAAGATGGCCTAGTTGGCTATCATTATGAAGAGAGGCCTCTTGGTCATGCAGACTTTATATGCCCCAGTACAGGGGAACGCCCGGGCCAAGATGTGGGAGTGGGTGGGTAGGGGAGCAGGGCGGGGACAGGGGAGGGTATAGGGAAATTTCTGGATAACATTTGAAATGTAAATGAAGAAAATATCTAATAAAAATTGAAAAAAAAAAGATACACATGGACTAAGATGGAACAGAGACTGAGAAAATGGCCAAGGAATTACTGGCCCAACTTGAAACCCTTTCCATAAGCAAGAACCAATCTCTGACACTATTAAAGATACTCTACTATGCTTTCAGACAGGAAACTAGCATAACTGACTCCTGATAGGCTTCATCCAGCCTTTGATGAAAACAGATGCAAAGAATCACAGTCAAACATTAGGAGGGACTCAGAGAGTCTTGTGGAAGAGGTGGGAGATAGGGTTGAGGATGTTGGAGAAGTCAAGGACAACACAAGGAGACTTATAGGGTCAACTAAGTCCATGGAGGCTCACATACACTGAATAACTAACTAAATTATATGCAGGGGCTAGACCTTGGACCATTACAAATTTGTAGCATATGTGCAGCTTGGTTTTCATGTGGGTCCCCTAACAACTGAAGCAGAGCTATCTCTGACTCTTCTCTAAAATTAATGTTTAACAAAGTGGAAATTTAAACATGGAAAATGTGGTCAATGGGTTAGAGAAGGTTAGAGTTTGTTAGCTTTTGTGTTATCTTGTCTGTTTTTAACTCTAGGAACCAAGCAAGGTTCAAGTTGAAACAGCAGCGTTCCTCTTTCCTACTACCTCCAGCTTACAGTCTCTGATGACTGTAATAATGAGAATAAGAGAAATAATGCTATATATGCACTGGCACACCTCAACAATATGAGAACAACTGCATTTATGTTCTTTGACCCAAGGACAGTAGACTTTTTTGGGTTGAGTTTTTGATGGGTAGCTTTTTCAATAATCAATTTTTTCCAAGAAGTCTATAAAGTAACATCAGAGACTGTCAGCTTCTCTGACAAGATAACATGAAGGGAGAATTTTGTGAACTAGAGAGTCTTTTAGCTCACCTCTAGATCAGTGGATTTCACAAATGGCCATTTAATTGGCAGGGTATCATCAACCCAGTAATAAGGGGAAGTTGAGTCAGGGGAAGAAGATCCGCCTAGTGCTGTATTTTTCTTTTACTGCTCATACGTTTTGAACTTTCTGAGCTGCTCCTTAAGATTCTAATTTTTACACCTTTAAAGAATCATGGGGATTCTTGAGCATAATTAGGATTATGTTGTCAGATCAAAGTTTTGGGGAATATTTGCTACTAATGTTTAACATAAGATCAAAGCAGGTGTCATTTCTAAGAAGAGGATTACCATACAAAAATAACACCAATTTATTATGTACTTTTCTACATTAAGTTAATCATTTTTCCAACAGTATTTTATATATTAATGCTAAATATATTGTACTTATAAAATACAAAATATATATTCAAATTTTAAAGAATAATGATGACTAAATAGCTTATAGTACAGTCCAGAGGCTCTAAAATTAAACAAATATGTATACACATATTCTATTTTACAGTGTAATAATAATATAACTTTAGTTCAGTTATTGTTTTATCATATGCAGTTATATCCTCACATTGAAATGGAATAATGACAACTAGACCATATGGCTATCATTAGCAAGAATGTAAATTTGCTATTAAAAAGAAGAGAAATAATGCTGATTTGATTTATTATGTTATTTGCTTATTTAATTCTCTATAGGAATGAGAAGACAATGGGCATTGGATTTTTTTTTTTTTTTTTTTTTTTAGCCAGAAAGAAGGGGAAAAAGCCTCCATGGTGAGATTGTAGATTATAAACAGAGCTGACACAATTTCTTACTATGATGATATCTGGTTTAGCAGAGAGGATTATCAAAGTGCCAAAATCTGAAGAACCATGAAAGATGAGACTGGATCAGAGGAAGCCAATGATTAAACTCGTGATTGATTTCAATGACACTGGAGGTGAAAGAAACTTATTCTCAGAAAGAAATTCCAGATGGCTGTAATGACAGGGAATTTTGGCTCAGTGAACAGATGGCAGAATAGTCAGCTGTTTTCTGCCCATGCTATAATCCAGTCTGGTTACTTTTGTCTTTCAATAGATTTTTCCCATCTATTCTAATGCTTTCCATATGTCAAGCTTTAAGGACTAAAGAATTAGATCTAATAAGGAACAAGAAAAGATAATCCTGGGTAAGCTGTAAACAAGTCAACAAGTCAGCTGGCTAGGGAACAGCCATCTTAATATTTGAATATTGAAAATACTAAGAAAGTATGCCACTAATAAGCCAGCTATACATTCATTCTCTAACCAGTCTTCCTTAGTTTTATTGGGAAGTTTGATTGTACAGAGCATAAACAATTCATGAGTGACTGGATAAAGATATTAGAGAAAAGAATGATTCTAGAAATCTGAATAGCTTGAAAACCAGATTTGTAATACTTAGGAAATTTCTGTAATAATTACACAAAAATGCATGTTATGACATAACTATAGGAAATTAAGAGTTATTATAATCAAAGTTGAGAAGTTCCTCCAAAAGAAGAATATTCTCACTGACTCTGCTTCAGGTTTGCACAATGAAATAAATCATTCCTAAATGGATGCCATGGTTGCAGAAGCAAACTTAGAAACTATGTCTCCACTCCCTTCTGCTTTGTGATACTGATTGTTTGCCCAAAGTAATCTCCAAATATAATTATTTTCTCACTTTTAATTGTATGTTTAGACTGCAGCCAGGGAAGCAGACAGGCTAACTGCAGATCCTTACCTCTCCCTCCCCTCTTCCAAATCCCATCCAAGGGTCTCACCAGCAGCTCTGTAACAGATCCCCTGCTGCAGAAGCTCCTTTCTCTGTGCTCACATTTTCAGGGGATCATGCAGCTCATCTCCTCCCCCCCCCCCCCCCGTAGCATTATTACAACCTTCAAAGACCAGCATATTTCTTGGGAACCCACAAGTCACACCAGACTGGGAAGCATGTAGGCTAACTACTGATCTTTGCCTCCAAATTCAATACCCATGTCTCATTCCTATCTCTGTAAGAAACCACTTACTCCCTTTCTTTCTGACAACATCTCCAGGTGATCAGACAGACCTTCTCCTGTAAACTTCCTTCCATCCACTCACTCATTCTATCATTCTAGTCTCTAGCCACAGCAGGCATTCCTAGGGAACTGCAGAATTTTATCTTCTTTTACCTCTGTTTCCTCTCCTCCAAACGCAACACCCGTGTCTCATTCTCAGTACTATAGCAGACCACTTGTCTCAGTCTTGCCTCCCTCCCTGCCCTCATTGCAGGGGAATCACACAGATCATCCTCCCGAAAATTCCCTTACAATTGTTTTATTCCAGTCACTAATTCCACAGGGCATTCTCGGAATCGTCCATTCAAATTTGCCAGAGATACAAGTAGGCTAGCTTCAGATTTTCACTTTCCCTTCTCTACACCATAACCAATCTTCTAGACTGGTGGGGCAAGTGGACAGGGCCACCAGACAGAGGAACAGATAAGATTGAGTGAGCTCAGACACTGTGAATCTCAGAATTGAGAATGGTAGGAGTAGAGGCATGCCCTGATTACCTAAACCTGCTCTGGAACACATAACCATGGCACCCCACTAAGAACCATGGCAATCTGTCATGTAGCATAAAAACTTGGCTTTCTCTATGCTAATGAGGTGCCTAGATAGGCCTCTAGCATTCAGCCAATGAGTTTGCCCTCCTGGACACAGTTTCCTATAAAAGGTGCATAATCCCTGGGTCACCTTAATAAGGCATATGCATTCACATCCACCATCAAATAAAGCAGTTTGAACAAGTTAAGAACCATCTCTTAGCCGGCAGTGGTGGTACACGCCTCTAATCCCAGCACTCGGGAGGCAGAGGCAGAGGCAGAGGCAGGCAGATTTCTGAGTTCCAGACCAGTCTGGTATATAGAGTCAGTTCCAGGACAGCCAGAGCTACACAAAGAAACCCTGTCTCGAAAAACCAAAAACCAAAAACCAAAACCAAAACCAAAACAAAAACAAAAACAACAACAACAAAAAAACACTTCTTTATCCAGGATTGCTGGAGTGGCATGTTGGACCATAGTAAACAAACAAACGAACAAACAAAATCTTTCAGAGAAGGGCTTCTCTCTTCCAGCCCCTCCTCTTGGTACTTCTTTGGAATCAAACCAGGTTCTGCCCATCCTAAGCTCTGCCTTCTCTTTCCTGCCTGGCCTGTGGACACTGAAAGGAATTGTGGACCAGGGACCATGGTTCCTGTCTCCCAAATGTTTGTCAGTAGCACCTGAATACACAGGACACAGAGATCCACAGCAATCACCCCAAATTCTGCTGCTTTTCACTCTGAGGACCCCCATTATGAACTTCATTCTGTCTCCCCATAGCAGTGAGCCAGCAGTGCTCCAGACAGGACACAGCCCAACAGAGTCCTATCTCCAGCTTGGTATCAGGTCTCATGTTGTGCCTCTTCTCACACTCTGCTGTAGAGAGAATCTATTGTGTACTGTGTGTAACCGTCAGCTGTGTTAGGTGCCACAGATACACACTGGCCTGAGGAGCATACCAGCACACAGAAGTGCAAGAAGAACATTTCCCCAGAGCTTCAGTGTGATCTAAAACCCCCAAACTTCTTAAAACAAGGGTGGGGGGAGACTAAGTAGAAGGGAAAGAAGTGTTTAGTTTAAAATTAGAAAGTTAAGCCCATAAAGAATAAAACACTTAGAGATAGACAAAACTAGAAAATAAATAAATATTCACCATACTATTGATACATATTCAGAATTCCAAGGGGTGGCTTCCTTAAGTTGCAAAAAGAATGGTTCTGAGATTGCACAATTCTTAGGGATGGTAGCTATTTTCAAAATACCTGTACACATTAAGACTGACATATGTATTCTCTAGCATACGTCTCTAGTAAAATGAAACAAATTTTTGCATATTATAAAATAAAGCATATTATGGGCATAGCACACAATATTACAGAAGAAGCAGTTATAGAAAGATCTAATTATACTTTAAAGGAGATGCTTAACAAACACAAAGGAATAACAAAGCCCCATATAGATAGATTACATAGTGCTTCTCTTTTAAAATTTTTGAATGCTAATGAGCAAAAAAACAAAACAACAGCAACAACAACAACAAAAAACCAGTTACTGAGAGACATTGTGTTATGAAAAAAAAAACCTGCAGAACTAAATCAGCCTGTATGTATGTATATATATATATATATATATATATATATATATATATATATATATATATATATATATATATATATATATATATAAACATCTTAACTTCAAAATGTAGGGAAGGGGATGTTTAATGCTTGGGGAAAGGCTTTGTATTTGTTTCCATAGGAAAAGAAAGACTGGATTTCTTCCAAATTGATAAATTTAATAGATTTGGTAGGTGGAGATCCCCTGACATCCCTGACTGCAGACATGAAAAAAATCAAAAGAGAACAAAACAGATAACATCAATTGTTGATTTCTCTACATAGGAACTGCCCCGAGACTGGCTGAGACATGAAAACGTCTCCAGCTAGAACTTCAGCTATGCATAAGCAATAAATTTTGTTAGCTATGGAATCCCCAGGACTTGTTATGCCATCCTTTGAAATGGTAGAGATAAAACATTACAGTTTGGATATATAGTCCAAACTAACTTATAAAAGGACAGATGCCTTGCCAAGTTGAACAGAGAACAGAGTATCATCACAAACTGATCTGTGTACCATGAAGATTCCATACATATACTATTGTAGAAATATTTGTTACTGGTTAAAAGTTATATATATTCTAACAACAATGAAGTTAAAACATCCATGACAAGAGTCACCCTTGGAGATGCTGAGAAGGATTCTATAATGTTGAGGCATATTTATATTTCAACATCCTGCTTGATCCTACCATAGACTGACACTATCCTCTTTCCTCAAAATTTAAATTTCAAAACTGCTAACTAGCTAGATTGTCAAGCATCCCAGACTGTTCCAGTTAGGATTTCAATTGAGCCCTGAACCTTCTAAGCACGCAGAGATTTGATAACAAATATTAAAGCTAGCTTTCTTAAAAATAACCAATATCCTAATTTTTTAGGGACCCTCAAAAAGGAAAAGGATGCCCCCAGACACCAGGAAGCAATTATAAGAAGTGACATTCCCATTACCAAGACATGGAACTTGTGTTTTTGTTTTGTTTTGTTGTTTTTCTTTTTTCTTTTGGTCATTCAATGTTAAATGATTGTTGTAGTTTAAAAGTTGTTGGTCATTACTTGTTAATGGTCTTGATCAAAGAGGTAACCCCTTGATAGGAGGTTAGACTCAGGGATTTCTCTTTCTTTTTCTTTCCTTTATCCTTCTTTCCATCCTACCTAGTATAAGGGATAAGGGGGTGTGTGAATAAATGACAAGATAAAATGGCTAAAAGGATAATCGGGAATCTACTTTTAGGTCGAAGCCACATAGTTTTACATATGTTATGGACTTTGTATACTAATGCAGATTAGGATTATATTTTTCTACAACATACTATAATATTGGGAATGTCAACATCCTGAAGGTGCTATTTGACAAAGTTCTGGTGCTTGGGCATTCTGGACTGACCTTTCACCACACTTCATGGATACTCAGTGCACACCTTTTGCTACACTTGTGCTTTTTACTGTTAAAGACCTCTCTCCAAAAGCTAGCGCTGGGATACCCAAAACCAGTGTAAACAAGAATGAAATTAATGAAAGTTCCCTGGCAAAAAACAATTAAGCAGAAAATTGAGTCTTCCCTAAGAGCTTATTACTTAAATAAATATTCAGATCACTAATTAGTATCATTAATTAGCATAAGCAAAAGAATTTGAGAAGATTTATTAAAGAAGAAAAACTTAGGGAAATTTTAGAAACAGAGAAGCAGTCCTTGACTTGCTGGGTTTTCAATGCTCGACTTAGAGGCAAGGAACTTGTAGGTATAGAAAGAGATCTTGATCATGCAAATTTATGACAAACTTTGGTACCTTCTTAAAGGCAAAATCAAGTAGTTTTAGGAACCCTGATGTTCTTCTGTTCTTTAGAGAATTGTAATAAAGAGAGGAATCCTACTGAACCAAGGGTTCAAGACAGAGACACAGAGGAAGGCATTCCAGCTCAGTGACCTGCCTGCCTTCCTGAACACACTTGTCAGATCAGAACTTTACTGATAGACTGCACTTGATTAAGCAAAGGGGCTGAAAAATATTTAAAGAATCAAAGAAAAAGAAGGGTGGTCTTATGCCAAGTATCAAAAAATATAGAGGAAGGAAAGAAGGAATTAAATAAAGGTTAAAATGTTGAACTATAGAAAGTTAAGTTTGATATAATAGGTAGTAGGAAATAACTTTTGATCTATTAATCTTACACCAAACTGAAACAAAATCAAATTCAAATGAAGTCATCCTGTCTAACATTTCTGTAACCAAAATACTTTACAACACCAATCTTAAGGAAGAAGATACTGAGTTTAAAGAAAATTGATTTTATCATAATGTTGTTTTAGTTCTCATAAAATTGCTGTTTGCTCTCTGTTCTTCTTTCAATATTCTTATGTTATCAGGGAAGACTTTGGAAGAAAATGTATTTTGTAAAGCTGTGTAATCAATGCATAAAATCTGTGAGGAAATAATTTTATGTATAAGTAAAGTTTAAAGAGATGAAATTGTCAGAGTAGGGAAAGCTATGTTGCCACGCGCTTCTCTGTCCTGTCTCTCATGAAGTGAATGACATGATCCTGATCCTTTCTTCCCTTCACTTCTCTTCCATCTTACACTGCTCTCAGCTGTTCCTAGCAGTATATATGTTTCAACTCTTGTTTAAGGTTTGGTATCTTTAAAGTTCTAGCCCTTAAAACTTCTATTCCAAGCTGTTTAGGATAATTTAAAAATACAAGTTAGTCAGATACTCTAACCCTTGGTCATGTTAGATGCTAGTCTTGTGATTCACAGTAAGACATTTTCAAAATTGAACACATAGTAAGGAAGGAAAGAAGGAATTAAATAAAGGTTAAAATGTTGAATTATATTACCTAAAAACAAGCAGTCTTTACCTATTCAGATATAATTTAGAGAGATAGATGTTCTTCAAAAGCTTTGGAGATCCACAGAGTCTGGCATTTAAAGATGCTTTATTAACCAAAGTTGTTTTTTTTTTTTTTTTTAACAATGAAACAGGTCTGATCCTAGCAGCACCTTCATTCTACTTTGAAACAATGAACATTAAAGAATCTCCATATGGAACTTGCTTCAAAAGAGTCAAGTTATCCACTGGACAAGAAACTTCCTTTGCTTCAACGAGTGAAAATATGCTGTCTAAATTGTACAAATGAGGTGCAGGGAAGTCAGCTTTTCTACTTTGCCAAGACGGGGTAAGCAGTCTTTCATAATTCCTGCTTCACTGAAAAGTCTGTCATATTCTGGGTCAGAAAGCTGAATATGATGCTTAAACAAGGCAGAGAAATTTTACGAGACTGTCCAGTCATCCAACTATCTCTGTCATTACTATAGTTTTCTAAGCTGCTTGCCTAGACTTCCTGCATACTCAGATAAGATTTATTCTTTCCTAGGTCTCTGGAAGGGTGGAAGATTAGGTAGTTAGAGTCTCATAAATAAGCTTCAGTTGTTTAGGATTTAGGAAAATGTTTTAACATCTAGGAATATTATTTTTAGTCTGATAATGCTAGTTATGATAAAGATTGATTTAGGTACACAATTCTGAACTTACCAAGATTGGATAAATAGTAAAATACTTTCTCTAAGGTTCTCAAATATACATTAAACTGAAATTTTTTGTTTGTTTTTTGTTTTTTGTGTTTTGTTTTGTTTTGTTTTTTCAAGACAGGGTTTGTCTATATAGCCCTGGTTGTACTGGAACTCATTTTGTAAACCAGGCTGGCTTTGAGTGCCTTTGCCTCCTGAGTGCTGGGATTAAAGGCGTGTGCCACCATGCCCAGCACAAATTGAAAATTTAAATGTAATCTTCCATGATAGTTTCATAATTGTTACTGTTTACAGATTATTATTAAAAAAGGAAAAGCTTTTTATTCAACTAAAAGGTGGACATGTAAAGAGAATCTCTTGTATTCAATATGGAAGCATTACCTGCACCTGTCAAGATAAAGCTGAATGACCTATGAACTGAGGCAGGGACAAGGGAGTGAAGAGAAACCTGGTGATAGAGCTAGGTATAGAAAGACATTTGCCCTGAATTCCAAGGAGGCAGATATATGAATCTGAGAACATATTCATTCATGTGGCACTCATAGAATAGATTAAATGGGTTAATAAAGTTATGTGATAGTCAGGGAACAAGGATAAGCTTATGCCCTAGGCATTTATATATGATTATGTCTCAGAGTCATTATTTTGGGAACTGGGACACAGGTAAAAACCCGTAGTTACACTCTGCTCACATTTCCAGTTGACTAAGTAGATACTGGTCGAATGCCTGCTTTTATCCCTCTGATTGATCTGCTCAGCTCACAAATGCCCAATTACCATTCCTAAGTGTTAGTTCTCAACACACAGAAATACATTTTACATGGATCTCCCAGTGGCTTCATCTATCAGTATCCAAGAATTTCATATAAGGTAACACACAGCCATCATATTCCCCTAAGAACAAGTCAGGACAATAGAAATCAGGGAACAAAACATCTACCAGAAATGATACCAGATATCAGAACCTAGAATCACAATCTTTCCAAACACAGATGTGTTTATCCTTGCATAAAAATGCAATCAATAACAGTTAGGACATTATGTCTACATTAGAGTCCAGCAACCTGACCACGGTAGACTCTGAGTATTATAACAGTTGAAGCATCGCACCTTAAAATTGCCTTCACCAGCATGATAAAGGCCCTTAAAGAATAAGTAAATATACTTCTTAAAGAAAATATTAAAACACAAATAGGGGAAAAAGTTAAAGGCATCAAATTTGCAAATAATAACAAACAAAGAAAAATGCTGAGTGAAATATGGGAACAAAAATTGAGGAACTGGAGCTTCAACCTCAGAGGTAAGCTTTCCAAACAGAATACAGTGGATAAAAGAAAGGATTTCAGGACTTGAAGACATGATGGATGAAATATATACCTCAGTCAAAAAAATTAAGTCCAAAAGAGTCATGGATCAAAACATACAGGACATATGGGACACTATGAAAAGAATAAAAGAAATAAAGGAAAGAGAAGAAACGCAGTTCAAAGCACAAAAAAAAAACCCTTTTTTTTTCAATAAAAATCATAGTAGAAATTTTTCTAACACAAAGAAGGTGATACCCATCAAGGTACAAAAAAATACAGAACACCAAATTTACTGGACCAGAAAAGCACTCAATACATAATCATTAAAATATTGAATGTTCACAACAAAGAAAAAATACTAGAAGCTGCAAGGGGAAAAAGATCAAGTGTTTCACAAACACAGACTTAGTAGAATAATGCCTGACTTCTCAATAGAGAACTGAAAAGGCAGCAGTATCTGCATAAAAAGTTCTACAAACCACAAGAGACTACAGATGCCAGCCCAGCCTAATACACCTAGCAAACCTTGACATGCAACACAAGAAAAATAAAACATTCTGTGATAAAATCAAATTTAATTAATATGTTTACAGATCTAGCCCAACCGAAAGTGCTAAAAAGGCAACACAAATATAAACATGTTGGTAACATCCACGAAAACACAATGAATAAATAATCGCAGACCAGAAACTAAAGAGGAGAAACACACACACACACACACACACACACACACACACTTACTCCACAACAGTAAAACAATAGGAATCAACACTGTCATTTATGTTCCTCAGTATCTCAGCATCAATTTTTTAAATAAAAAGGCACAGACTAACAAAAATGGACACAAAATACAGGATCCATTCTTTTTCGAATACATCCAGGAAACATATCTTATATCAAGGATATATTTTCCTCGTGTTAAAAGATTGAAAAAAATATTCAAAGCAAATGAATATAAGAAGCAGATTGGCATTGCAATTTTAATACCTGATAAAATAGACTTTAAACCAAAACTAACCAGAAAAGTTATTGAAGGACACTACATACCATCAAAGGAAAAATACATCAAGAAATCATTGCAATATTTAACATCTATCCACCAAACACAAGGCCACCCAACTTTATAAAAGAAATACTACTACAGCTTAATTCACATATTACCTCTCATACACTGAGAGTGGGAAAATCCATACTCAACACTTGCCTATAGACAAGTCATCCAGACAAAACTAAGCAGGAAAATACTAGAGGTAACTGAAGTTGTAAACCAGATGAACCTAACAGATACAGAGCATTTTATTCAAACAGAAATCAATTCAAGTATATTCCTTGTTCTCAGCCCAACATGAAACTTTTTCTAAAATTGACTACATACTTACACACAAAGAAGTCTGAATAGCTACACAAAAACTGAGATAACTTGCATCATATCTGACCACCATGAATTAAAGCTAGGCATCAAAAACAACAACAGAAAGTATACAAACTTATGGAAACTGAACAAATCTCAACTGAATGAAAATGTGTCAAGACAGAAATTTAGAAAAAAAAAATTCAAGGCTTTCTAGATTTAATAAAAAATCAATACACAACATTGCCAAACTTATGGGACATAGTAAAGGTAGTTCTAAGAGGCAAGTTTATAGTATTAAGTGCTTAAATAAAACAACAACAAAAACAAGCAAACAAACAAAAAGCTGGAAAGGTCTCACGCTAGCAACTTAGCAACACACCTGAAAGCTCTAAAACAAATTAAAAAAAACAAATCTTAAGTAAAATGACTACAGAAGATTATATAATCAAACCCAGGGTTGGAAACAATAAAATAGAAACAACAAAAATTACAAAATAAATGAAACAAAGAGTGGGTTCTATGAGAAAATCAATAAGATTGACAAACCATTAGCCAAATTAAATAAATGGCAGAGAGAAAAATCCAAATTAACAAAATTCGAGAAAAGGTAGTGATAAAGCAACATGAAGGAGATCCAGTGAATCATAATAACAAACTTTACAATCTCCCCAGTCATCAAATTAGAAAATCTAAAAGAAATAGATGATTTTCTTGGCATATTACACCTACCAAAGTTAAATCAAGATCCGTTGTGCAATTTAAGTAGACTTTTAAACACTTTTGAGAGAGAACCGTTAATTAAAAGTTTCCATCCAAAGTAAAATCCCAAGGTAAAATGCATTTAGTTCAAAATTCTACCAAGGTTTCTAAGAAGAGTTAAAGACGATAGCCCTCAAATTAGTCAACAAAATAGAAACAAAAGCATCATTTCCCAATTCATTTTATGAAGTCAAAATTACCCTGATTTTCAAGAAACATAAAGAGTTAACAAAGAAAAAGAACTAAAGGTCATTTTTCATAATGAAAATAGAAGAAACAATTCTCAATATAATCTTTGCAAACAGAATTCAAAAACACATAAAACAAATAATCACCTAACAAGATCAGACAGGTTTCCTCATAGAGATGTAAGGATGATTCAACTAGGTAAATTGATAAATGTATCTACCACATCAACAAACTGAAAGATAAAACCACATGATCATCTCATTAGTTGTAAAATGGCTTTGACCAAATTCATCATTCTTTCATGATAAAGTTCATGGAGAAATTAAGAATACATGGGATATATTTCAACACAATAAAGGAGGTTTATATCAATCTCATAGCCAACATCAACAAAGAACTTCCTCTAAAATCAGGAACAAGGTGAGGCTGTCCATTCTCTTCATAGCTTTGTAATATAGTATCCAATGTCTCAACTACATCAATAAGGTAAGTGAAGGAAAGATCAAAGGAATACAAATTGGAAAGGAGGGAGTCACAGTAAATTCATTTGTAGATGGTATCATAGAGTGTGTAAGTTATCATTTTCATTGGGGAACTTCTATAAGTTCTCATTCTGTATAGAAAAGACAAATGGACCAATGAAGAAATCAGTGAAACAACACCTATCACAGTATCCTTAAATAATGGAAAATATATTGGATTTATCACCAAGCAAGTGATAAAAAAAAAGTATGATAAAACGATTAACACATTTCTGGGTCTTCGATCCTATTCCATTGACCTACCTGTCTGTTGCTGTACCAGTACCATGCAGTTTTTGTTACGATTGCTCTGTAGTACAGCTTGAGGTCAGGCATGGTGATTCCACCAGAGGTTCTTTTATTGTTGAGAAGAGATTTCGCTAGTCTAGGTTTTTTGTTATTCCAGATGAACTTACTAATTGTCTTTTTTTTTTCTAGATCCTTGAAGAATTGACTTGGAAGTTTGATGGGGATTGCATTGAATCTGTAAATAGCTTTTGGCAAGATAGCCATTTTTACTATATTGATTCTGCCAATCCATGAGCATGGGAGATCCTTCCATCTTCTGAGATCTTCCTCAATTTCTTTCTTCAGAGACTTGAAGTTCTTGTCATACAAATCTTTCACTTCCTTCGTAAGAGTCACACCAAGATATTTTATA